>JAODXP020000013.1:13151978-13178709 GCA_027497455.2 Sardinella longiceps
CAAGAAAAACACTGCACTTTTTTTATATACTGCGTCCCTTCTCTTAACGCAATGAAAATCTGCACACTGGGGTAGCACAATAAGCAAATCACATTGGAAATAAAGTCCACCCTGGTTCTTAAATATAGTGTATCTTCTGATACTACTTGGGCACATCATCAATGATGTAAACTGGGGCCTTTATGTCTTTCAATATCAGTCACCCTTAACCAGGCGACCCAGCTGGGGGTAAAAGTTCCCAGCTTGTGTCCAAGTAGCAGTTGTTTCCCACGTATTGCCCTGCTTGATCCACACCCACCTGGATGCCTTTTCTGCCTTGTCTTTAATGATCCTGATGGCTTTTGTATCTGTAGCCCTCCCAAACCCAAGCGCTTCAATACATGGTAGAGATTGACCTCCAAAAACTCTGCAGCCAACCTTAATGTGGTCACATCAGGTCCTACAGCCCTACAGGCTTCTACAATCACCCAATCCCTCATACTTTTCTCTTTTCTTCTCAAAGGCCTCCTCCATGCAGTCTTTTCTTCATAGGAGACAGTCATCTCAGACAGGACCACTTGTTGCTTCTGACACCAGGACCATATCTAACCTGAGTGCAGTCACTATGAAATTTTGCCTGCCTCCCAGATTCCAACCTAGTGCTGTTTCCTGGGTTAGGGTCACTCTGTTGGGTGATGGCACTGCCTTTACCCTGCTTTAACAAAGGCTATGGATTGCATTGTTGGATGTTGCTGCTTGCTGTAAGCCATCTCTGTGGTGATTACCTCAGCTATAGCTGTCAACACCTAGTTCTGACACTAGGCGATAAAACCCCACTCCCAATGCTTTTGGGCAACAGCTCAGATCAGGAATCTATTTTGGTGTGATTCACTCTTCTAAAGCCCTGTCCAAGTGATATTTCAATCTAATGTCTGGTCCCATTGTGACCAATATTCCCGCTGCCACATACTTAGTGGCCTGTAGGAGTGACCTTCCTCCACTCCAGCATGGACCTTATCTGACTGTACACTAGCTGCTGCCTTTGTTTCCCTTGGCCCTTGCTGTAGAGTGGCCACAACAAACTTCCAAACCCTCCTCAGCCTGATGCCATATCATGTCCAGAGTACAAGGTCTTTTTAGGCTCCACCTGCAACCTGGCACCAATGTTGTGGTCACCATAAGGTCATTCATAGGGGACTGATGGGCCCCTGACTTTTTGAAGGGTCCTCTGTACTGCACCTCTGCTGACTTCAGCAGCATATTCATGGCTAAAGAGAACATAACTCTCACTGTAACCAGTGATTGTGCCCTTGCAAACAATAGAATGCAAATTGTTAGTGCTTTATCTGCAATTCTCAGACTCAGCATTTGAGTGACTTGGATAGTGGGATGAGTAATTGAAAGGGGGCCTTATACATCTGCACATGGTACCCAATATGCCATTTAGGAAAAAATACCATTGCTTTATCTGGAGTGAATTAACCTGTAAACCTGTTGTCTCACATTGTTAAGTACTGTCGATAGATATGAGGATGACCGGATTTTTATGCAACACAGACCAAAATGGCAGCCAACGCTAACTGAAAGTTTCATCTTCATGCCTGCACCTGTTTGCATTGTGCAAGTTTTCATTAGGTCTATGTTGCACCACTCGGTAGCCTCAAAGAATAATGATGTGGACTTGACATTGGACTCCGGATTGACTCCGGATTCGATAAAAAGGTGTTTGGTGGTGAATTGGGATGGAAATGCCCATTATATAAATCCTGGAGTGGATTACACATGATTTGTGAACTCAGCAACTTTTATTAAGAAACGGTCAAGCTAATGTTATGGTAGTAAGCTAAATACATTTAATTCTACAGAAAGCAATCAACCTGTTTCTTCATCATCTTTTGTTTATGAATTGTTCATTACCCGAGACAACAATTTTAACAATGTACATTAACTTCAAGCATTTTCTTTAGTCTTGATCTTAAACCTGAGGATGCCATTGCCTTCCCCTAAAAATCGTTATTTAAGTTAAAAAGTTTTGTGTCATGCATGGTGGGAATGAGTTTACTTCTTGTTAACATGATTTTTATTAATCCTTGGGATCAGGGCAACAAGAAAATACTAGTTTAGTTAGTTAGAGAGGGGGTGCATATGGATCCCTCTCACTTATTGACTATATAGTATATTATAAATATTGGCTATATGGCTGCAATTACAAGGTCATTATATGGGTTATTTCTTACTTAATTAGTATTTAACTGTTATTTTATGATAGGACTATTCAAAATCTTCACAATGATAAGTTTAGTTAACATAATAAGTTCATATGGAGCACTTTATGCAGCTGTAATGGGCAATCTCATTTGACCTTGGGCCTAATAATCGGTATTTTTGTATGTTAAAAAGTTTTGCGTCATATACAGTGGGAATGAGTTTATTTCTTGTTAACATGGTTTTTCTGAATCTTTGAGATGTGGGCAACAAGAGAATACTAGTTTAGTTAGTTAGAGAGGGGGTGCATATGGATCCCTCCTCACTCATTGACTATATAGTATATTATAAATGTTGGCTATACGGCTGCAATTACAAGGTCGTTATATGGGTTATTTCTTACTTAATTAGTATTTAACTGTTATTTTATGATAGGACTATTCAAAATCTTCACAATGATAAGTTTAGTTAACATAATAAGTTCATATGGAGCACTTTATGTAGCTGTAATGAGCAATCTCATTTGACCTTGGGCCTAATAATCGGTATTTTTGTATGTTAAAAAGTTTTGCGTCATGTACAGTGGGAATGAGTTTATTTCTTGTTAACATGGTTTTTCTGAATCTTTGAGATGTGGGCAACAAGAGAATACTAGTTTAGTTAGTTAGAGAGGGGGTGCATATGGATCCCTCCTCACTCATTGACTATATAGTATATTATAAATGTTGGCTATACGGCTGCAATTACAAGGTCGTTATATGGGTTATTTCTTACTTAATTAGTATTTAACTGTTATTTTATGATAGGACTATTCAAAATCTTCACAATGATAAGTTTAGTTAACATAATAAGTTCATATGGAGCACTTTATGTAGCTGTAATGAGCAATCTCATTTGACCTTGGGCCTAATAATCGGTATTTTTGTATGTTAAAAAGTTTTGCGTCATGTACAGTGGGAATGAGTTTATTTCTTGTTAACATGGTTTTTCTGAATCTTTGAGATGTGGGCAACAAGAGAATACTAGTTTAGTTAGTTAGAGAGGGGTGCATATGGATCCCTCCTCACTCATTGACTATATAGTATATTATAAATGTTGGCTATACGGCTGCAATTACAAGGTCGTTATATGGGTTATTTCTTACTTAATTAGTATTTAACTGTTATTTTATGATAGGACTATTCAAAATCTTCACAATGATAAGTTTAGTTAACATAATAAGTTCATATGGAGCACTTTATGTAGCTGTAATGAGCAATCTCATTTGACCTTGGGCCTAATAATCGGTATTTTTGTATGTTAAAAAGTTTTGCGTCATGTACAGTGGGAATGAGTTTATTTCTTGTTAACATGGTTTTTCTGAATCTTTGAGATGTGGGCAACAAGAAAATACTAACTTAATTAGTTAGAAAGGGGTGCATTTGGATCCCCCTCGCTCATTGACCATATGGTATTTTATGAATATTGGCTATGCGGCTTCAATTATAAGGTCAATATATGGGTTGAATCTTAATCAATACATGTTTAACCCCTATATTATGATAGTACTAATCAAGAGCTTTACAATGATAAATAATTTGTTAATATTGACCAATCTATGCCCAAGAAACCAGCAATTTCCTTTTCCCGAGGCCTAAAAATCGGTATTTTTTCGCCATTCGGTAGCGGTTAAAAAGTGGTGTGCCATGCATAGTGAGAATGAGTTTATTTCTTGTTAACATGATTTTTCTTAAACTTCAGGTCCAGGGCTACAAGGAGATACCCATGAAGTTTAGTCCTGGGGGGGTGCATGGGGACCCCCTAGCCCATAGACTATAAACATGTCCGATGCTATGTTGGTTGCTAAGTTGTAACAGTGGAAGTGGTTGCTAGGCTGACAGTGTACTTGAGGTGGTTGCTAGGTCAGGGGAGGTTGAATAGTTCAAGTTGTACAAGTCTTTTTGTCTCTCTACGTGATGGATGGAAAGAAATTATGTGGCGACGTGAAGCTGGTAGAAAGGCTGTTACTTCAAGCGAAAAATGGCGGCTGCATGGTATGGTGGCTGTACAAAGTATCTGCGGATGTACTATACCCACCATCCAGGACTTGTATAACATGTGATGTATCAGAAAGGCTAAAAGAATCATTAAGGACCCCAGCCATACTCATCATGGACTGTTTCAGATGTTACCATCTGGCAAGAGATTTCACAGTCTTAGGGCTAGAGCCACCAGACTCTACAGCTTTTTCCATCAGGCAATAAGACTTAGGAACACTGAGTCAGAATTGACAGCCTAAACCTGTGTCTGTCAGTCTTCGCACTCTCAGACCTTGAACACACACACACACACACACACACACACACACACACACTTCATACTCTCTCTTAACACTCATCAGATTATTAATTTATTTATTTTCTTGAGGAGCAAAAACACATCTACCAACAATATGGCATTGGATATGACTGATATTCTACTCATCAAAGCCTAAGTCAAGCCGAAATGTACTCTGCAGCAATTTTTTATCTGTGCTGCAGACAGCTCATTCATTTGTGGTCTATCAGATTTTGGCAGGGCATATGCTACGAATAATCTCCTATTGTGCATCAGTTTGAATTGAGTTTAAATGTTAAGCAGTAAACGCAGAAGAATGTGGTAGAATATCTAGATTTGCAATTCCAGAGAATTACACATGCAGAACATTAAAAAAGTAATATTCCCTACAAATGTAGACTAATGAGAGAGGAAAACAGGTGATTTGATTATTTATTATTACTCAGAGCTTTCTAATGTTGTAGAATGACGACCCAATGTTATGTGGTGTGATATTTCTTGATAATGTAACAGACCGTTGCTAAGTATAACAGACTGCTGTTTAGCAAAAATGAAACAGAACCTTGCCTTAACCCATACCTGGGCAAACTAAGGCCCGGGGGCCAGATGCGGCCCGCAGAGCTATTTAATGCGGCCCGTGGAGCCTTCCCAAAATAAAATAATTTCTCATTTAGTTATGGTGACTTAGATTATAAGCCTTATTTATGAAATGTGTTGTATTCATGAAATGCAAATTCCACCATTTTAAACCTGCATATTAACATGTCCTCTGAAGAAAGTGGGACTACTGGCTTGAGACTTGCCAATATACCGACATCAGTTGGTTAACACCTGGCCCGTTAGTCAAAATCTAAAAGCCAATGTGGCCCCTTGGCCATAATAATTGCCCACCCCTGCCTTAACCAATCAGCTTGTCTGTAAGTTAACAAAATACTTATTTTTTCACGGATGCTATCATCCATCTTAATCTTTAAAGTTATAGGCCATACTTTTATAACCAGTAATTCAAGGTCTGTCACCCTGTATGGCACATGGCGGCCCTGATTATGTATGTAATATGTTTTTAACATATTGTATATAACAAGCAACTCCACCACCATTCTTCTCTCCGAGATGAGAAAGAGTAAGTATGGCTGTATCTGAATCTCTCTGCTACCTGGAGTATGCCAACCTTGACGTCTCTACCTCCTCTCTTACAACACCATTCTGTTTCTTCTCATCTTAACATCTGGGCCCAGAATGTTTGGCATTCATTATATCCCCCAGGCACTACAACCAGAGGGTTTCAGCCACACTGCCCTGGATGTAAACACATTTTCTCCCTCAACCACTCTGGTCATCACCATCTTCAACTCATCCTCTTTTAGCCATCGCCATCAGTTGGTCCCTCTGAACCAGTTGAGTCCTATCTTGCATAGTCTTCACAGGAGAGTTGCCGAATGGTCCTTGTACAGTCTATAAACTTTATTATATAGTGCTTTACAACTCTATTATATCTGTTGTTCTACAAATAAAATTTGTAAATATTGAAAGTTAACACAAAAATAGTTTCGAGACCATTGGACTTCGCCATTCTGGCTTTTACATAGAGCAGGGGTGGCCAACCAGTCGGAGAGCAAGAGCCACATATCTGACTATGTTACAGCAAAGAGCCACATCGGCACACAGAATCATAAACTTGTTACAACAAGTACATTACCCATCCTTCTGACACACG
This sequence comes from Sardinella longiceps, assembly GCA_027497455.2. Lineage (NCBI taxonomy): Eukaryota > Metazoa > Chordata > Actinopteri > Clupeiformes > Clupeidae > Sardinella > Sardinella longiceps. The sequence continues at coordinate 13,158,196 of JAODXP020000013.1, forward strand.
CACACACACACCTCCGCCAGTGAGATGAATCGTAAAAGTCACACACCATGATAACAGAAATGTACCCCTACAATAGTTAGCCCACAGGCCAGCAACATCATACACATGGGCACACACCCCCAACCATCTCTTCCACACACACACACACCTCTGCCAGACAGATGAATTATCAGTGATGGGCAGTAGCTAGCTACAAGTAGTGAAGCTACTAGTTTAACTACATTTCTGAGTAGCTTGGCTGTAGTGTAGCTATTTTCTGAATCGGATAGCTTTTCAGTAGTTTGGCTACTTTTTTGGCCATGTAGTGTGGTAGCTTTCCCACAAGCTACATTTTCAGGGCATCAGTTCACAACAGCAAATCTTTCATCTAGGCCATGCACCGAGGATCAGTTCTTACAGTACTGTGATGCATTTATTACCTGACAGGTGCCATAATTCAGAAAAGTGTCCATAATGAAAATCAATTGTGTCTATCGTGTCAATTTGATGAAGTTTAATTTAAAAAATATCTTACCCATATAAAAGTAGGCTACATTTCGATATAATTAGTTAGTTACTATTGTATGCCTGATAGTTTGATCACTAATACTTGAACAATTGGTTGGATCACAGAATTTATTCATAGGCCTGAGAAGACACAAAAGAGCTTAGAGTGCTCAGGAGGCTGTGCAAACAATGTTACTCAGGTGCTCATCTGTATGGGGTGAAGTGTGAGTCCAAAAAAGGGGGAAAGAGGCACTCTGAGATTTGAGAAAAATAACGGCCTTCATCAAGGCCTTCATCAATCTCAAACCTCTGCTTTTCCCTCCTTTTTTGGACTTATTTATAGGCCTTTTTGTGTATTAAAAAGTAGCTTCACAATAGTTAAGCTACTTCTGACATTTTTTCATAGCTTAGCTTGCTACATTTTGTCTTCCGGTAGCTTTGGTGTAGTGAAGCTTCATATGATGTGGAGTAACTGGTAGCTTAGCTTGTTACATTTACTGAGTAGCTTGCCCAACACTGTGAATTATAAATGTCACACACCAATATGAGAAATGTACCCCAATATTAAGATCACAAGTTCAATTCGAAGTTCAGGCCCTTTTGGAAAATCCTTTTCGAGGTTGGCATGGAGTGAGCTGTAGTGACGCTGAAATTTTGAAGCCTTGAAATGAACGTAAGAGCCGCATGACTCCGGGCAAAGAGCCGCATGTGGCTCCCGAGCCTTGGGTTGGCCACCCCTGACATAGAGGAAAGGATGGGTATGAAGGTTGCCTTATATGCTGACAGCTGCTATGAGTGTGTTGCTCTTACCTGTGAAGTAAAGTGTTACCCTACCATTTCCGAATGTTCACACTGTATGAATTGGGTATTTGTGGCTTAAAGCTTAACTTTTCTGTGTTCCCCTTTCTGTCTAGTTGGGCAGGAGCAATAGGGTCAGTGGGTGGAATTCAAGCTGGTGGTGGCATACCTCCTTGTTGTGCTTCTTTGGACTGCTGCATCACATTGTTTGTGTATCCGGGACCCTTTCCTTCCGCTTCCCACGAGACAAGGTTGCTTTGACTGGCCTTAGTGCACAGCTGGCTCTGCATTCACAATCTCAGACTGACCTCTACTGGTTGGAAGACAGGCGTAACTATAAATAACATTAAGCTGTTACAACAGCATTGCCATTTAATCCTTCAACAGTTTAAAACACAACGCTGGCTTATTGTGACCTAGGGTTTCATTTGACAGCATAATTAAACAAACTACTGCAAATGAAGATGATTTATTACAAAGACATAGTGTTTACTTAACATTTTGCATACAGTACAGTTTATGATTTATAATAACTGGATACTTTGCATAAGAATGGAGGGTTTGTAAAGTTTCCCTTTGTAAAGTTCAACAGTAATAGATAAAAAGCTCCAATATGCATTTTGTGCAACTGGAAAGAGGAATGTGTTTCATGGAAAGTATACACAGCAAAAATCTTTTTCACGCTGGAGGGGTACAGTATATATAGTTCATCCACTTTTATCTCATGAATTTTGCACTCTTAAGGTTGTAGTGTTTCCTAACATGTTAAAATTCTAAATAACAAATCTGAGGAGATAAAAACATGGCCAAAAAAAAAAACATTCATAATTATTTAACTGTTGCTGTCCTTGATAACTGTCACAATAATGATTTAGTGTGTGGAAACAAGGCAGATCAAGTGTCCTCAAATGTAAAAGCGATTGCATTAGCAAGTGACGGGACAAACTGTAATAATTAGTATTGCCACTCAATATTTGCCCGGGAGTAAACTTAAAAAAGAATGTTATTGCTGCCTCAAGAAATGATTACCTTAATAAAACAGCTGCAAGATAGAAACATTGCAGAGGTAGTTAAGGGCCTTCTAGATCAAGTCCCTTGGGTTCCCTTTTCTGTATACTTAAATTATTAGGCTACTTTGTTTTCTTGTGGTCCAGAAGTACCCTAGAAGTTTCTTAAAATGTTTCTTGCCAAGTACATACAAATAGGTAATCAAAATGAAACAGGAATGTTACAGTATGTGTGGCTGTGATGCAGAACAATATAGAACATAGAATGGATCCTGAAGAAATCAGTCTTTTTCCTGATTAGATGTTCATTTGAGCTGGATCAATCAAATGTACTTATCGCAAAAATGCCATTTTGCATTACAAAGTACAACTTTTAATTAGTGTACAATCTTGGCCACTAATTACAAAAGGTAAAAATCAACACTGCTGTTTTCAGCTTTAGCAGATGAAATATTCCATACACATGAGAATCTAATATAAAAACACACTTCAGTCACTACAGTTTGCAAACCTCTCCACAATGTCAAATGCAACAATTTTTAAATTGGTAGCTGTGAGACAAATAGATTCTTATCCCAAGGCTGTAGGTTTCTTTGAGGGACAATCTGCCTGGGTTTTTTCATGGCTGAAGAAAAATTAACAGTATTTTTAAATAGTATCTCTCACAATAACAATGACTAAGTGTTCCTCTTCCACTTTGCCTGAAATCTTGATGGCACCCTTAAGATACTGCTGAGCAAAATCACACGGTGGGAATGCATACAACATGCCCCCACCCTCTCTGTCTTTAGGCCCTCCCAATGGCAGGCTGATGACACCCGCTGCCTGTTTGTTTCTAAGGTATGTCACCAAGTTTCTTAGCAGGCGCTTTTGTAGGCCAGGTTCAGCTGGGGGGACTTCTTTCTCCATGGGGGCCTGCAGGGCCAGCAGCACAGAATAGCCCTCTGGTCCCCCCAGATGAATGCGACGCATGACCTCATCCAGCTTGGGCTGGTCCAAACGGAGACGCTGGGCTATCTTCAACTGGCCAGTGCTGGTGGGCGCACTAGCTGTGGGGTCCTGTAGCAAGGCTAGAGCAAAAATAGAACTCCCCTCCAGAAGGTGCATGTAAGTGGGAAAGCAGCTGTTTTTTAATACCAATGATCCATGCCACACCTGACTCAGGGACTGGGCAAGCTCAAATAGTGTACGTACAGGTTTCTGATTCTTTTCTGTCTGGGAGTCAACATCAATCTCACCATCAGATACCTTCCGCTCAGGAAGTGTGGAGTGTTTTGTGAGTTTGGCTGAAGATTTATAAGTGTCTATGCTGATATGATGTTTTGGAGAACGGCTTCCCCCTTCAGGGGACACCTCCTTAGGCTCAGAGGTGGAGTCCGGTAGTCGTGTGCATGTTCGTTCTGGGCTGTTCTCTGGTGTCACATGACTGCCACTGCCGGATGCTCTGGTTTTAGAACGCCCCCGGCCATCAAAGTGTCTCTCACTAGAATGACTTCGCCGTTTACGTCTCTCTTCCCAGCTCTTCCCTCCTAGCCGCTCCACATCTCGCTCCTTTGCCCAGCGCTCCCTACTGCGGCTTCTACTGTGGGCACGGCTGCGTCCATACACCTCCAGTGATGCTGTCCGCCTCTCCAAACTTTTAGGGGACTCCAGTCTGAGTCAGCCACAAGTGCACGTTCTCGTTCAGAAAACAGTGGATGAGTGGGAGAGTGCCCCCGTGTCCTCAGCTCCCGTTCGAGGCTTCGGCGGTGGCTGTAGCCATCTGTGAGATGCTCATAATGGGCAGGAAGCGTAGCCAGTGGTGGCTGGTACTGCTGATATCCACGAGGGGAATCCTCAGCTTTGGCAAAGTCCACACGGAGCCGTCGACTGGGCCCACCCAGGGGGAACCCCTCATTTGTGTGCAGGCAGCCTGTGCTGCGTCCAAGCTCTCATACTGAACATAGGCAAAATTGTCACCTTTCACATAGTCAATAGTACGAATGCTGCCAAAGCGATCAAACTCACGTGCCAGTGCAGCAAGGGAAATATTAGGTCCAAGACCCCCAACCCACAGCCGTGTTGTGGGGTTGGCCTTACCATAGCCAATTTTAACAGCATTGCCTCCAATAATGCGCCCCTGCATTGCAACTTTTGCTCGATGTGCCATGTCTAGGTTCTGGAACTTGAGGAAGGCATAGGCTCCACCCTGGCCACGCGCAGGTCGCTTTATCACCACTTCTTCTATTATGCCATATTTATCAAAACCTTGTCTCAGTTCAGTCTCTGACACACTGTGCTCCAAATTTCCAATGAAAAGGTTTCTAGTAGCCCGTTGGTCATCTTCTGGTTTTAAGTCCTCATCTGGAATTTGGTAGGTGTAAGGACGGTCTCGTTCATCCAACACACTATAGTAATCCAAGACCCTATCACGGTCCCTACTAAGGCCCAATGCATCTACAGGGTAATGCCGATGTCTTGCATCTCTAACACCTGCTCCTGGGGAAAGTGACCTTTGTCTGTATTGGTACACACTATGAAGGGGCACATACCCCACATCAGGCGGCGTGCAGCTGCGTCGTCTCATGTACATGGGCTCCACTTTTAGGGGACGGTCATACAATACTAATCTGGCTTTCATATGCCGTGCTTCTCGGGCGTTCTCTGTGTGTCTGAAGTTCACATAAGCGACACGACCAAGCTCCGGAGTGTGCGACAGCTTCACGCTGACATCCCCGAACTTTTTAAACTCATGAAATAAGCCGTCTTCTACATGTTCGTCAGACAACTGCGATCCAAGGTTGCTAATCAGTAATGTTTTATATTCAAGCCCGGCGGTCGTACGGCCGCCTAACAATTCGGCAGATGATTTACCCACCACTGATGTAGTTCGCAAAGGTGGGCGACTGAGTAGCCCAATTTCATGATGAGCACGATGCAGCAAATCCCCAACGGCACTCCTCTCCTCGCGTAGCCTTGTCTTCTCTCGCTCCCTGCTTCGACTCCGCGCCTGATGCTTGTGATAACATCTGGTATCCCCAAGTGACACAGCAAGCGACGTCGTCCCATCATCTCTTCGGCTCTCTTCTCTTTCCCTCTCTTTTAGTCTCTTTGGTAACGTTACTGCTCTAGGACTCGAGTCACGTTCAGCTTGTCTTTTCATATTTAGATTGTAACTTCACCGTCAAAAGCCAAGAAATGTTCGGGAACAAAAAAAGAACACTGGAAGCGAATGCACGCCAATCAAGACTTAAGGTCGCGAGTCAAAGAAAAATGTAGCTTGAGTACCACTGTAGAGTGGCCAGTAACGCAATATACACGGCACAAACACATTTACAATATATTAGCATCCTTGAAGTCAAACCAAATCCGCCATCTTGAACAATAGTGTGAGCGCGCCCTACTGAGCTAGAATCACTGAAGGGGTGGGTACCTACTGTTCTGACGTCACCCATTCAATCGGCCTACCACCGGAAGTTTTCGATTTTTTTTAAGCAGCAAGTTCCCGTGTAAGTGTCTCTGAGTTCCGTTCATTCAGCAACAATTAGCCACGGTAACCTCAGGAAGTAAAACTAAAATCGCGTCTTTTCTATCAAAGTAAAAGCGATCACAAAACTGGTAAAATCAGAGGGTAAAATAAGAGAAATCTTAATAAGGGAGGTTCTTAGCCTTATACAAATAAAACAACTCGCGTCTATGCTAAAAGTTGAGGTGTGTGAAGGCTCTAAAAGCAGTTTGTGGTCCCATCGTACATCTACGAATACGACGTCAGCGACGATGGCGGAAGAAAGAAACCCGTCGGTGTTGACAGCACTGGTAAGGCTTGTTGTAAACGTATTTAATCTATCCTAAATTCATAGTTTTTGTTTTTATCGATCAGTGCATATACTTGTCTCTACCACTGTCTAAACTAAAGTATCTTTCTCAGCCGGTTTTAACTCTATTAGGTTAAAATTGAAAACGTGTAGCGTTAGCCTATTATCAACCATCTTATCACACGTAGCCTATTAAATGATCAAATAGAAAGTATTTTGCTATTTCTCTTAATTTCCGTAGCTAAAACAACAACATTATTTTCTTGCTTTTCTTTACAAAATGTTACTTAAGTTTATACATATTATTATACCCTGAACACTGAACAGTATAAATTTACAATGTAGCATTCTCAAGTATACCATCAGTTTGACATCCAAAAACCTCTATGTGCCATTACAATTGATTTATTAAAATATTTTTGATGAACCTGTTAAACAGAAAATTATATAATTTTGGCCTGACTTGTTTGTAGGCTACTTGATAGAAAATGTTTCAATTGTAGTTTGATAGAGATTTCCTGGAAGTTATTATTAAAACTATTTCATTTTTGAATGAATATCATTTGGAGTTAGAGCCTTTTGCATCTCAACTCTTCTCAAAAATCACATACCAAAAGCAACTCACACCTGAAATGGAGGTCCAATGGAGACCCTTTTGCGAGGAGGGAATTAAACTGTGCATGTGTTAATATGTTGTCCTCAATTGTGATAATTCTTTGTATCAGCCAGGCCAAATCAATTTGCGGATGCTGGCCTACAGAAGGTCTTGATGGAGGCCCTTATTGCAGAGAGGAAGCAAGAGTTACAGTTCGCTATGCATGGTTCCAGTGCATTGAAAATTTAATGAGGTAACGTTAACCACCAACTTTTATACAGGGGTGCAATGACTGTGCGTACTGTATATCAAACCTGCCCACTCAGCCGGTGTTGAAAATGCCAGCGAATCTTCTCTGCTCAGCTGATTGACACAACTTGGTTAATCATGTTGGTTGGTTAGGGTGCAACTGTGGAAGTGGTTGCTATATGCTGTTTGCTAGGGTACTTGAGGTGGTTGCGAGGTTGTTGTTGGGAGAAGTATCATAGTTGCTAGGTTATTTTTACAGTGTTTTTTATTATGATTTCTGGATTGTCCACTGTTCTCCCTCATTGGCTAAGAAATGCATGCTATTGGAATCTCTAAGGGGACAATTAACTAACTAACTAACTAACTAACTAACTAACTACTGACTGTCCTGATGGAAAAGAAACATGCATTCACCATCACTGCCTGCTAATCAAATTCGACATCCCCTCTCATTTGTCAGCCTAGGAGTTCACATTGTTTCAATGACAACATGGATGGAGAGATGTACACTTGCTGGATGAGTGGTGAGCATAGACTAACAACAGAAGTACTGTATAGAAACATGGAAACGATTATTGCTTTTCTTGTACTAAGCTGAAACTATCTTAGTCCGACGTATGTCTTGTGTTCTGCGTGTTAAGACTTACTGTATATGTGGCATGTGTGGTGTACTGTATGTGGATATGTGAAATAGTTGCATGTGGCTATGGGTGCTTTCTATGAGTGTTGGCTTTAGGTGTACATGCACTGTGTGTCTGAGGCATTGTACTAACTGCGGTAACAAATCTTATCATATATCAATGTAAATGAAACAGTGAGAGTGGAGTTAGTCTGAACTGGAGGAGAGGAGCACAGAGAAGGACAAACGGAGAGCAGAGCTCAGCAGACTTCACTCACCAATGTAAACACACACACACCAGTGATGGGGACTTGGACTCGAGACTTGGACTTGGACTTGACTTAAGTCGCTCATTCTGGAGACTTCAGACTTGACTTGGACTTGCCCTCAATGACTTGAGACTTGACTCGGACTTGAGCCTTGTGACTCGTGAACAATGTTCATTTCACAGAAGTGTTCATTTCATTATTTTGTTTTTTCTGATGTTTCTTATGGGAAAGCATAAGCACAATATTTCCTCTTAGGTGCAATGTAACTCATGCATACAACTGCATTCTAAATGTTCTCAGGTCTAACATTACAGCTGATTTGTCAATTGCAGATTGTGTGCATAATTATGTCCACCCTCACCCTGTAAAAGGGAATTTTTTTTTCCAAGATTCAAAAAGGCTCGACTTGGGGAGAAGACTTGAGACTTGACATGGACTTGGGAGGCTTGAGACTTGACTTGAGACTTGACTTGGCATTACGCCTCAGGACTTGGGACTTGACTTGGACTTGAGTACAAAGACTTGAGACTTGACTTGGACTTGGAAAAAATGACTTATGAACATCACTGACACACACACACACACACACACACACACACACACACACACACACACACACACACACACACACACACACACAGAGCACTGTTTTCTTCCATTCCCCTCCACTCATGTTGTCATCTAGGTGATTCAGCTCTGTGTTTTACACCATGCCCCACACATTTGATTAGCTATACACACTCTGAACATACATTATTAGGTATACACACACCGCTGCAGTATCACTTGCCATCAGGGGGTGTGTGTGTGTGTGTATGTGTTCAGGTGGAGCAGGCAGCTCTTCAAGCAGAGCTCCAGAATGAGAGACAGACCATGGAGAACGTGGAGACCGAAAACCTTATGGAACAGGTGTTGTTTTCAATTTGTTGTATTGCAGTGTAATAACCTAGGTCTTGGCTTAGTATGTATGCATGTTCAGTATAGCTGAAATGGACCACTGATTTGTTCTTTGATATCACAGTGGAGAGTTTTTAACTAATAATGAGCAGTGTGTGTGTGTGTGTGTGTGTGTGTGTGTGTGTGTATGTGTATGTATGTGTGTATGTGTGTCTACATGTTTAGGAGGAGAGTGATGGCTTGCGACAGGAGGCGTCTCATCTGCAGGCTAAATTGCAAAGTACCTCAGCTGTCGTCATCCACCCAGACAAACTAACTGTCGTCATCTACCTACTGCAGCGACAGCAGGCCGTCACACACAGCCTCACCTCAGATGCACCTGAAAAGAGGTAAAGATCTCTACCTCACCTACTGTAAATTTGTACTTCACCAGTTGTATGTGCAGTGTTATGTGCTGTTGTGTGTTCTGTGTTGTTCAATATTGTTGTGCTATTGTGCATGCAGTGTAGTGTTGTGTTTGCAGTGTTGTTCAGAGCTGTTGTGCTGTTGTGTGTGCACAGTGATGTGAAGTGTGTGTGTGTGTGTGCAATGTTGTAAAGTGCTGTTGTGTATGTGCAGTGATGTGAAATGTTGGTTTGTGTGTGTGTGTGTGTGTGTGTGTGTGTGTGTGTGTGTGTACATGTTTAGGAGAAGAGTGATGGCTTGCGACAGGAGGCGTCTCATCTGCAGGCTAAATTGCGAAGTACCTCAGCTGTCGTCATCCACCCAGACAAACTAACTGCTGTCATCTACCTACTGCAGCGACAGCAGGCCGTCACACACAGCCTCACCTCAGACACACCTGAAAAGAGGTAAAGATCTCTACCTCACCTAAATTTCTACTTCACCTGTTGTATGTGCAGTGTTATGTGCTGTTGTGTGTGCTGTGTTGTTCAATATTGTTGTGCTATTGTGCATGCAGTGTAGTGTTGTGTTTGCAGTGTTGTTCAGAGCTGTTGTGCTGTTGTGTGCACAGTGATGTGAAGTGTGTGTGTGTGTGTGCAATGTTGTAAAGTGCTGTTGTGTGTGTGCAGTGATGTGAAATGTTGGTGTGTGTGTGTGTGTGTGCGTGTGTGTGCATATGTTTAGGAGGAGAGTGGTGGCTTGCGACAGGAGGCGTCTCATCTGCAAGCTAAATTGCAAAGCACCTCAGCTGTCGTCATCAACCCAGACAAACTAACTGTCGTCATCTACCTACTGCAGCGACAGCAGGCCATCACACACAGCCTGACCTCAGACGCACCTGAAAACAGGTAAAGATCTCTACCTCACCTAAATTTCTACTTCACCTGTTGTATGTGTAACGGTATGTGCTGTTGTGTTTGCAGTGTTGCTCAGAGCTGTTGTGCTGTTGTGTGTGCGCAGTGATGTGAAGTGTGTGTGTGTGTGTGTGTGTGTGTGTGTGTGTGTGTGCGTGCGTGCGTGCAATGTTGTAAAGTGCTGTGTGTGTGCAGTGATGTGAATTGTTGGTTTGTGTGTGTGTGTGTGTGTAGTATTGTTTAAAATGTTATTCGGTGTTGTGCTATTGTGTGTGCAGTGTGGGGCTCCTCTCAAGAATGCTGCAGTGGAGGAGCATCTGAAGGAGCTGCAGCAGGACGTTTGGCGTCTGGTCAAGGAGGAGAAGCAGCAGCAGAAAGTGGAGGAGAGAGAGGACAGCAGGCATTAAGTCATTCTCTCATTCTAATGTTTGTTAACTGGACAGAAAATTGTAGAAACAATTTTGATAACCATTGTTTCTGCCAAACATCACAGAAACCTGATTGTATTTCTGTGTACTTGTATTTCAATACCTTACTTGTATAATTTGTAAATATTGGCCTTCATTCAATCATTCATTCTTTTCTGCTCGTGGAAGCTTGCTTTGCTTGGTGTTTAATGGGATGGCAATAAAACAGTTGATCCTAAAGGAACCTCTGTGACCTTTCTCTGGTTGGCTAAAGCATGTTCTGACTACTGCAGTTAGCACTCTTGTCAAGACCAAGGTCAAGAGTTCATATTTGAATAACTGGTGTAAGCCCTACCATAGTTAATGTCACACATGGGATTGGTGATCATTACACACAGGGATAACAGTTCTTTTTTTCTATACATCAAACGTTCATCATGTGATCATATTTGACATCTGACATCTAGGTGTCATATGTGCCATGCATTAATTTTTGTCACCAATTGCTGGTTTAACCCTATCATGGCCCAATTGACCTGTGGAATTTATGCACATTGAGACCTAGGGTTAGCATATCCAATTTCCATTCATCATTAACGGAAGAAATTTGGCTTGTGACATCTATGTATAACATTAAATATGTGAGTACAAACAAATTCAAGTTCATGCAAACCCATTTTCCTGAGTCTACTAGACGTCCTGAACATATTTCAAAATACTTTTAATCAGGCACAATCTTTAGTTTGAGCAGTAGAGACACATATGTGTGACATGGTCCTCCCATTGAAATCAATGTAATTTGCCAATGTGATGTCATCGGTTGTTTTCAAATTATTGTTGTTATTGTGGCGACGCAAAATATAGGTAGCAAACCCATTTTCCTGAGTCTACCAGGTGTCCTGAACAAATTTCAAAAATACTTTTAATCAGGCACAATCTTTAGTTTTAGCAGTGGAGAGTGATATAAGTAACATGGTCCTCCCTTTGAAATCAATGTAATTCTTTAATGTGATGTCATCGCTTATGTTCAAATTATTGTTGTTATTGTGGCGACGCAAAATATGGATGGCAAACCCATTTTTCTAAGTCTACTAGATGTCCTGAACATATTTCAAAATACATTTAATCAGGCACAATCTTTAGTTTGAGCAGTAGAGAGACATATGTGTGGCATGGCCCTCCCATTGAAATCAATGTAATTCGCCAATGTGATGTCATCGGTTGTGTTCAAAGTACTGTTGTTATTGTGGCGACGCAAAATATGGGTGGCAAACCCATTTTTGTAAGTCTACCAGGTGTCCTGAACATATTTCAAAATACATTTAATCAGGCACAATCTTTAGTTTAAGCAGTGGAGAGTGATATAAGTAACATGGTCCTCCCATTGAAATCAATGTAATTCTTTAATGTGATGTCATCGGTTGTGTTCAAAGTACTGTTGTTATTGTGGCGACGCAAAATATGGGTGTCAGACCCATTTTTCTAAGTCTACCAGGTGTCCTGAACATATTTCAAAATACATTTAATCAGGCACAATCTTTAGTTTAAGCAGTGGAGAGTGATATAAGTAGCATGGTCCTCCCATTGAAATCAATGTAATTCTTTAATGTGATGTCATCGGTTGTGTTCAAAGTACTGTTGTTATTGTGGCGACGCAAAATATGGGTGTCTGACCCATTTTTCTAAGTCTACCAGGTGTCCTGAACATATTTCAAAATACATTTAATCAGGCACAATCTTTAGTTTGAGCAGTGGAGAGTGATATAAGTAACATGGTCCTCCCATTGAAATCAATGTAATTCTTCAATGTGATGTCATCGGTTGTGTTCAAAGTACTGTTGTTATTGTGGCGACGCAAAATATGGGTGTCAGACCCATTTTTCTGAATCTACTAGATGTCCTGAACATATTTCAAAATACATTTCATCAGGCACAATCTTTAGTTTAAGCAGTGGAGAGTGATATAAGTAACATGGTCCTCCCATTGAAATCAATGTAATTCGCCAATGTGATGTCATTGGTTGTGTTCAAAGTGTTGTTGTTATTGTGGCGACGCAAAATATGGGTGTCTGACCCATTTTTCTAAGTGTACCAGGTGTCCTGAACATATTTCAAAATACATTTAATCAGGCACAATCTTTAGTTTAAGCAGTGGAGAGTGATATAAGTAACATGGTCCTCCCATTGAAATCAATGTAATTCTTTAATGTGATGTCATCGGTTGTGTTCAAAGTACTGTTGTTATTGTGGCGACGCAAAATATGGGTGTCAGACCCATTTTTCTAAGTCTACCAGGTGTCCTGAACATATTTTAAAATACATTTAATCAGGCACAATCTTTAGTTTAAGCAGTGGAGAGTGATATAAGTAACATGGTCCTCCCATTGAAATTAATGTAATTCGCCAATGTGATGTCATCGGTTGTGTTCAAAGTACTGTTGTTATTGTGGCGACGCAAAATATGGGTGTCTGACCCATTTTTCTAAGTCTACCAGGTGTCCTGAACATATTTCAAAATACATTTAATCAGGCACAATCTTTAGTTTAAGCAGTGGAGAGTGATATAAGTAACATGGTCCTCCCATTGAAATCAATGTAATTCGCCAATGTGATGTCATCGGTTGTGTTCAAAGTACTGTTGTTATTGTGGCGACGCAAAATATGGGTGTCTGACCCATTTTTCTAAGTCTACCAGGTGTCCTGAACATATTTCAAAATACATTTAATCAGGCACAATCTTTAGTTTAAGCAGTGGAGAGTGATATAAGTAACATGGTCCTCCCATTGAAATCAATGTAATTCGCCAATGTGATGTCATCGGTTGTGTTCAAAGTACTGTTGTTATTGTGGTGACGCAAAATATGGGTGTCAGACCCATTTTTCTAAGTCTACCAGGTGTCCTGAACATATTTCAAAATACATTTAATCAGGCACAATCTTTAGTTTAAGCAGTGGAGAGTGATATAAGTAGCATGGTCCTCCCATTGAAATCAATGTAATTCTTTAATGTGATGTCATCGGTTGTGTTCAAAGTACTGTTGTTATTGTGGCGACGCAAAAATATGGGTGTCAGACCCATTTTTCTGAATCTACTAGATGTCCTGAACATATTTCAAAATACATTTCATCAGGCACAATCTTTAGTTTAAGCAGTGGAGAGTGATATAAGTAACATGGTCCTCCCATTGAAATCAATGTAATTCGCCAATGTGATGTCATCGGTTGTGTTCAAAGTACTGTTGTTATTGTGGCGACGCAAAATATGGGTGTCTGACCCATTTTTCTAAGTCTACCAGGTGTCCTGAACATATTTCAAAATACATTTAATCAGGCACAATCTTTAGTTTAAGCAGTGGAGAGTGATATAAGTAGCATGGTCCTCCCATTGAAATCAATGTAATTCTTTAATGTGATGTCATCGGTTGTGTTCAAAGTACTGTTGTTATTGTGGCGACGCAAAATATGGGTGTCAGACCCATTTTTCTGAATCTACCAGATGTCCTGAACATATTTCAAAATACATTTCATCAGGCACAATCTTTAGTTTAAGCAGTGGAGAGTGATATAAGTAACATGGTCCTCCCATTGAAATCAATGTAATTCGCCAATGTGATGTCATTGGTTGTGTTCAAAGTGTTGTTGTTATTGTGGCGACGCAAAATATGGGTGTCTGACCCATTTTTCTAAGTGTACCAGGTGTCCTGAACATATTTTAAAATACATTTAATCAGGCACAATCTTTAGTTTAAGCAGTGGAGAGTGATATAAGTAACATGGTCCTCCCATTGAAATCAATGTAATTCTTTAATGTGATGTCATCGGTTGTGTTCAAAGTACTGTTGTTATTGTGGCGACGCAAAATATGGGTGTCAGACCCATTTTTCTAAGTCTACCAGGTGTCCTGAACATATTTTAAAATACATTTAATCAGGCACAATCTTTAGTTTAAGCAGTGGAGAGTGATATAAGTAACATGGTCCTCCCATTGAAATTAATGTAATTCGCCAATGTGATGTCATCGGTTGTGTTCAAAGTACTGTTGTTATTGTGGCGACGCAAAATATGGGTGTCTGACCCATTTTTCTAAGTCTACCAGGTGTCCTGAACATATTTCAAAATACATTTAATCAGGCACAATCTTTAGTTTAAGCAGTGGAGAGTGATATAAGTAACATGGTCCTCCCATTGAAATCAATGTAATTCGCCAATGTGATGTCATCGGTTGTGTTCAAAGTACTGTTGTTATTGTGGCGACGCAAAATATGGGTGTCTGACCCATTTTTCTAAGTCTACCAGGTGTCCTGAACATATTTCAAAATACATTTAATCAGGCACAATCTTTAGTTTAAGCAGTGGAGAGTGATATAAGTAGCATGGTCCTCCCATTGAAATCAATGTAATTCTTTAATGTGATGTCATCGGTTGTGTTCAAAGTACTGTTGTTATTGTGGCGACGCAAAATATGGGTGTCAGACCCATTTTTCTGAATCTACTAGATGTCCTGAACATATTTCAAAATACATTTCATCAGGCACAATCTTTAGTTTAAGCAGTGGAGAGTGATATAAGTAACATGGTCCTCCCATTGAAATCAATGTAATTCGCCAATGTGATGTCATCGGTTGTGTTCAAAGTACTGTTGTTATTGTGGCGACGCAAAATATGGGTGTCAGACCCATTTTTCCAAGTCTACCAGGTGTCCTGAACATATTTCAAAATACATTTAATCAGGCACAATCTTTAGTTTAAGCAGTGGAGAGTGATATAAGTAACATGGTCCTCCCATTGAAATCAATGTAATTCGCCAATGTGATGTCATCGGTTGTGTTCAAAGTACTGTTGTTATTGTGGCGACGCAAAATATGGGTGGCAAACCCATTTTCCTGAGTCTACTAGATGTCCTGAACATATTTCAAAATACATTTAATCAGGCACAATCTTTAGTTTAAGCAGTGGAGAGTGATATAAGTAACATGGTCCTCCCATTGAAATCAATGTAATTCTTTAATGTGATGTCATCGGTTGTGTTCAAAGTGTTGTTGTTATTGTGGCGACGCAAAATATGGGTGTCAGACCCATTTTTCCAAGTCTACCAGGTGTCCTGAACATATTTCAAAATACATTTAATCAGGCATAATCTTTAGTTTAAGCAGTGGAGAGTGATATAAGTAACATGGTCCTCCCATTGAAATCAATGTAATTCGCCAATGTGATGTCATCGGTTGTGTTCAAAGTACTGTTGTTATTGTGGCGACGCAAAATATGGGTGGCAAACCCATTTTCCTGAGTCTACTAGATGTCCTGAACATATTTCAAAATACATTTAATCAGGCACAATCTTTAGTTTAAGCAGTGGAGAGTGATATAAGTAACATGGTCCTCCCATTGAAATCAATGTAATTCTTTAATGTGATGTCATCGGTTGTGTTCAAAGTGTTGTTGTTATTGTGGCGACGCAAAATATGGGTGTCAGACCCATTTTTCCAAGTCTACCAGATGTCCTGAACATATTTCAAAATACATTTAATCAGGCACAATCTGTAGTTTAAGCAGTGGAGAGTGATATAAGTAACATGGTCCTCCCATTGAAATCAATGTAATTCGCCAATGTGATGTCATCGGTTCTGTTCAAAGTACTGTTGTTATTGTGGCGACGCAAAATATGGGTGGCAAACCCATTTTCCTGAGTCTACTAGATGTCCTGAACATATTTCAAAATACATTTAATCAGGCACAATCTTTAGTTTAAGCAGTGGAGAGTGATATAAGTAACATGGTCCTCCCATTGAAATCAATGTAATTCTTTAATGTGATGTCATCGGTTGTGTTCAAAGTACTGTTGTCATTGTGGCGACGCAAAATATGGGTGTCAGACCCATTTTTGTAAGTATACCAGGTGTCCTGAACATATTTCAAAATACATTTAATCAGGCACAATCTTTAGTTTAAGCAGTGGAGAGTGATATAAGTAACATGGTCCTCCCATTGAAATCAATGTAATTCTTTAATGTGATGTCATCGGTTGTGTTCAAAGTACTGTTGTTATTGTGGCGACGCAAAATATGGGTGTCTGACCCATTTTTCTAAGTTCTACCAGGTGTCCTGAACATATTTCAAAATACATTTAATCAGGCACAATCTTTAGTTTAAGCAGTGGAGAGTGATATAAGTAACATGGTCCTCCCATTGAAATCAATGTAATTCGCCAATGTGATGTCATCGGTTGTGTTCAAAGTACTGTTGTTATTGTGGCGACGCAAAATATGGGTGTCTGACCCATTTTTCTAAGTCTACCAGGTGTCCTGAACATATTTCAAAATACATTTAATCAGGCACAATCTTTAGTTTAAGCAGTGGAGAGTGATATAAGTAACATGGTCCTCCCATTGAAATCAATGTAATTCGCCAATGTGATGTCATCGGTTGTGTTCAAAGTACTGTTGTTATTGTGGCGACGCAAAATATGGGTGTCAGACCAATTTTTCTAAGTCTACCAGGTGTCCTGAACATATTTCAAAATACATTTAATCAGGCACAATCTTTAGTTTAAGCAGTGGAGAGTGATATAAGTAACATGGTCCTCCCATTGAAATCAATGTAATTCGCCAATGTGATGTCATCGGTTGTGTTGAAAGTACTGTTGTTATTGTGGCGACGCAAAATATGGGTGGCAAACCCATTTCCCTGAGTCTACTAGATGTCCTGAACATATTTCAAAATATATTTAATCAGGCACAATCTTTAGTTTAAGCAGTGGAGAGTGATATAAGTAACATGGTCCTCCCATTGAAATCAATGTAATTCGCCAATGTGATGTCATCGGTTGTGTTCAAAGTGTTGTTGTTATTGTGGCGACGCAAAATATGGGTGGCAGACCCATTTTTGTAAGTATACCAGGTGTCCTGAACATATTTCAAAATACACTTAATCAGGCACAATCTTTAGTTTGAGCAGTAGAGAGACATATGTGTGGCATGGCCCTCCCATTGAAATCAATGTAATTCGCCAATGTGATGTCATCGGTTGTATTCAAATTATTGTGGTTATTGTGGCGACGCAAAATATGGATGACAAACCCATTTTCTTAAGTCTACTAATGTCATCGGCTATTTTCAAATTATTATGGCTATTCACTAAATTGTGTAGCACTTACTGTATGTTACTGGGACCAATGTAGCCACACTCTATAAGACACTAGGTTCCCTGAGTTGCGGAAAAACATACACCTGAGGCAGAGATAAAGTTAACTATCCACAGCTTTAATTTGTACAGATGTGTTGCAGTGAAAATGTGTATTTAGTGTGAAATTGTTCAAATGTCCCTTATGGTATGCTTCTTTTTGGAAAAAAAGGTGTGGGTGGGGCAGTGCTTAATTTGTAAATCAGTAGGTAACGGAACGCAAAGTACATTATAACGACAAGCCGATGACGATATGACTCAGGTCCCGGAACGCACAAAAAAACATCAAGTGAATTGCCACTTCTACAGCTGTGGCACATAAAAGGCTCAATTTCAGACAACATCCCTTTTAAAAATGCCATAAGATTGCATTACAAAAAAAGTTCGGTAAAGTTCGGTAAAGGCTTTGCGGACTTTTGAATGTAATGGGAAGCAAGCACTGACCTTACAATGTGAGTAGTTGACAATGTCTCTCTGTATCTCCTCTCTCTCTCTCTCTCTCTCTCTCTCTCTCTCTCTCTCTCTCTCTCTCTCTCTCTCTCTCCGGACCTCTGGCTGAATGTTATGCACAACGGTGAACTGGCACTTATTAATTTCGGTGAATATGCTACTTGCACGAAATCCTCAATAAAGTTTACATCATGCGCAGCATGATCGGAATAGCCTGGTTAAAGCAATATCTAGGAGAGAGGTTGACCTAGGGAGAGCCGCGCATTATCTTACTATCTGGAGCTACAGTAGGCCTAGGCCTATGTTTGGCTTTATTGAAGTAGGCTAAAACCGAAACGAGCAAGCGGCCACATTTTCAGTGGCATTGTAACGGAGTGTGTCCGGCGGGTGGTAGACTCAAACGGAATAATGCAGACGTCTTTCTTTTATTTTATATTAGGCCACCGGCGGGGTGCATAACATATACAAATTAACAAACAAACTAAACAAACAAAAACACTGATCAAACTGAAAATAATCAGGGGCAAGGCCCACAAACTAGGCAATATAACATACCATCATTAGATCCTCTCGCGTCAGAGGCAAACCCCGACTGTTACGCACGGTATCGGTCACAACCAAATCATGGTTTACAATCAATTAAGACATTGATTTATGTTTACAACCTATACATTGCAACTGCGCAAGCATACCGTGCCCCTTTATCATCAGAGAACATAATAACAGCATGCCAATAAGGCAATAACACAAAAAGAAAAGATGATCAAAAACACCCCTGTAACAAGCGCTTCCCAGCGGGAGCGCGCTCGCAACTCCATAAAAAGGTTCCACCTCCCATAGCTCGGTTTGATCCCCGCTTATGATAACTTTATTTGTCAGTAAAATATTATATACTATTGTATTGTCAGAGCCCCCACAGATGTTTGAGTTTGCTGCTTTCATGGGAGCCAGACCTCTCTCTATGGGAGCTCAGCTCTCACTGGCTCCCACCTAATTCGAACCCTGAATGCGAATCACCAGTACACACCATTCGTTTGCCCCTCTCACTGACACACTGTATTTTTGTACTTTATTTAGTACAATTCATGAATTGATTTTATACATTTTAAAACGTTGTCATTATTTATTTATTTATTTTTTAAATAAAAAAATATTATTATTATTCACGAGAGGTGGCGGATCAGCCAAAATAGGTCCCGGAACGCGGGGGGGTCAAAATGACGAGGTGGGGGATCCTGTTCCGGCATATTCCGGCACAAATTAAGCACTGGGGTGGGGATCTTATCTGAAATCCACGTGCAAGGTGACGAAGTTCACGCAGACGGTGAAGAGACCATGCAGCAGTTGGCTGCAGGCTCGGCGCTTGACAAGTGTTCTGGACTGGCTCTCCATCTTCAGGAATTCTGGAATCTTCTTCAGTAATAAACGATATACACAAAACAATGTGCAACATTATCAAATCATATCTTTTTCCCAATGAGATCTCATTTAAAAGGTTTTGCTGTGGCATCAAAATATTCACCAGGCATAACACTCATTTCATTTAATAATTTACTAATTTCACAACACTACAACATTACAATAAGGTTGTTGCAATTCCCCATTCTGATAATTGGTATGTAGTTATTTTTTTCTCTCTCTCTTTTTCATTTTGTTATTTCTACCACATGATTTTAAGTTAATTATTTCATTTGTTGTAATCCTGGTACCTTTTGTTAGCATGTAACCATGTTTTCTCTTCTATAACTAAAATAATACTACTAATAATAACAGAGAGCGCAGACCTCCGCCAAAGCAATGTGGTCACAGACACAATATACATTCCAGATCATGTTCTGGATCACCGATCGCCACCAAAATGTAATCAGCTCTTGCATTGTACGAAAATTTCATTTCATTTCATTTCTTTTTGAGTTATCCTGCTGACAAACAGACAAACAAACAAACAAACAGACAGACAAACCAACGCGACTGGAAATAACCTCCTTGATGGAGGTAATAATAATAATAATAATAATAATAATAATAATAATAATATATTATCCATTCGTGTATAGCTTATAGTCAGTTGGCCTAACGTCCTTTGTCAAGATAGATGCAGAATATAATTAGAACATTAGCCCATTTGATAGAACAATCAATGTTCTCATCGTCAGTACTAAACTTTTGCATGTAGCTTCAACAACAAAACTATGCTTTTGCACGTAGCTTCAACAACTTTGCACAACATTGCATAACTCTACGATTGATCTCACCTCTAGGTACGCTTGTAACAATGCAACTAAAGATTTAAATAACGCTAGTCTACATATTCATATAATAAAATAATAACTTGCTCGTTACTCACTGCTACAGACGTTTCGTTGCGCTTTCAGCGCATTGCCGATGAGGGACTTCTATTTTGATACAATGTACCCGGAAGTAATCTTACCTAATTTGCATTACTGTTGCTGGCTGAACACTGCC
>JAODXP020000014.1:0-7500 GCA_027497455.2 Sardinella longiceps
GAACCTTGTCTCCAGGGTCTAAATTTTTTTTTGACTATTTTGGTCCAAACAACCCCTATTTACTGTGATCATTACAAAAACTTTAGTCTGATATCTTATTGAGTTGCAGAGATACTGTATGCCATTTCAATTGGCCTATGGATAGATTTGAAAACTCCAAATAAATTCCAGCATTTGATGCATACCACTCTTTAAAATACCTCTTTCCTCTCAATATCTATATATATATATATATATACTATATATGATATATATATATACTGGCTATAAAGATTATGCCTTTAGACCCACCTGCCAATGATCATTTGACTGCTCGAAATAATATTTTTACCGGCCACTGAAACAAAATTTAAGGTGCATTTTTAGAACAACTTCACTTTACGTCAGATCAAGTGTCTCTGTAACTTTCATAAGGCACTCAACTACTACGGTCTGCCTACTGAAGCTCCAGCTCGATTTCATTTCACTATTCTCTAACGGACCAAGTCATGGGCATACTGAAGCAATTTCAGTAGGGTCTGCCAATGGCAGGTAGTAATTGGTTTTTGTTATTAGCCAAACCAACAATTTTTACCTGCATCTTCGGCTGGTGTGCGGGTGCTAATTTTAAACCGCAGTGTACATATATATATATATATATGATGGATATAGCCGTATATGCCCAGTTACTTTTGAAGTATTTATCTGGCCCAAAGATGATGCCCTAAGTCTGATGCCAAGTGATTTAGACTAGCCTACAGCTGGAAATACATGTCGACGTAAGCCAAGATGGTAACATTTTTGTTTCAATATGACAAATTCAGCCAAAAAAGGTTTTAGTTTCATATAAAACTGTTTGGGTCCAAATAGGACTACTGCCCCCATGATGTTACTGACAAAGCCCTAAACCACATCCTTACTTGAAGTACTTTCACTGCCCACTTTTTTAGGCCTACTTAATATCTCCAGTTCCTCCAACTTTTCAAGGCTCCCGGCTGTTTATCACAATAAGACCCAGCCAAAGATTCTTTAGAACACCATCTCTGACCCAGCTATAAAAGCATTTTATTACATCTTTGCTTTTATCACAATAATGTTCACTCTCATGTCTCCAGGATTTGGCACTAGTTCCAAAATATCTCTTTCAGTGCTGAGAACTCTGGACCTTCCTGTTTAGTTTCCAGCATTCACAGACATGTGGCATATTTGACTAGCTCAAACATGCAGGGTGCAATTGAAACATTGAGCTAATATGTGCAGGGTCGTTTCAAGGTACTTAGGGGGCCCCAAGCAAACAGGACATGGGGGCCTTTCACCCCCAATAAAAGCCTATATGAACCACATTGTTATAATCTTCAAGCGTCTTCAATGTAACAATTTGTATTGTACAGTTGTCAAACTCCAGTTTAAAAATATTTTTGTTGAAAAACACCACCAACTAAACTACTAAGATGATTAAACAATCTTGGGGGCCACTTTCAGCCTGGGGCCCCATGCAGGCAATTGCCTATTTTGCCTGTCCTGTTGCCACGGCCCTGAGACAGAGACCCTTTTCAGTTCACGCAATAAGCATGATGTAGACAGATTATATTATTCACCACTAGATGGCATTAGAGAGCATTTGAAGCGTTTGAGCATTTGAAGTTTCATGAACAGCTGAAGGCTTCAAGAAAGCATCATGTAGCCCAGTACTTCTCAAACATTTTCAGAACAAGGACCACTTGGCCCAAATAATGTTTTTAATGTTTAGGGACCACCTGCCCTTGCACCCTCTCAAAGTAATTTGCTCCTTGACAAATAAGCGATCTTGCAGAGGCATTTTGTCTTTACGGTATAGAGATAACTACTGTGCATGATACTGTCATGGCCACATGGTTTTTTTTGTATACACATGATCATTTCCTTCATGTGCATTGGAACACTATAAAAAAGTAAAGAAAAAGTTTTACATAAAACTTAAAATATGGTCTGGGAATTATTGGCAACCACAACTTAAAATGTGATTGCACACCTGCTGGAAAAGGTAACTGAATCTAATCACTTCCCAGAATCAACAACAACCTTTCATATTTGAGGGGTGGCTCCTCACAACAGCAGTATTGGGATCTCTCAAAGAGCAATTCATCTCATTTAGATTATTGGATGCATGGCTGGCCACTTCAGAGTTCTCTAGTACTTTGTTGCCAACCATGGGTGCTTTTTGGAGTAGCCTTTGTTTGCTGTCATTACCTCCGCCAAGGAGGTTATGTTTTGCTTGGCGTGTGTATGTGTGTCTGTCTGTCTGTGTACAACATAACTCGAAAAGTACTGCATGGATTTGGATGAAATTTTCGGACAACGTGTGTACTGGGACGAGGAAGAACTGATTCAATTTTGGTGGCGATCGGTGACCCAGAACACCATCTGTGACCACATTGTCTTGGCGGAGGTCTGCGCTCTCTGAGCGCTTTTCTAGTTTTACTTCTGAAACAGCCATGACCTGGCCTTGGAGTACCCATGCTCCTTTGCACACTCCATTTCATTTCACTCTGCAAAGCAGCATGGTGACCATGGACGATTTTCTCGCCTGCTTTAGGTATCCAATTGCAGAACAGAAAGGGACTAGCATGAGGCTCGATTTCATTTTACGTCCCCTGGTGGCGCTGGCATTGGTTCTGAGCTACGCACAGATGCTATGATAGACATTCATCTAAAAAGCTTTTAGCTTCCACCATGATTTTAGATACTGATTCTCATTCAATTTCCAGGAAAAGGTAGAATGATATGCTTTTCATAAAAAGCCTGGTCGTTCGCCAAAACATACCTGCGCAAGCATAAATGTTTGTAAGAGAATGTCCTGTAGATGAGCAAAGCTTTTAGGCAAATCATGTCATTCTACTATTTACAGAAAATAGAAAATTTTGTGTAGACCATTTTCTGTGTTGTTTGTAAAATTAATTATGAAATGTAGAGCCTCTTTTCACTCTAACGGGCCTTTAACCATCAAAGTAACTAGCAAGCTACCTGGTTGGCCTTTTAAATATCCGCACACTGTTGCTCCCAGATGTAATAAAGCGTCTCTTCTTCATTCTGATATTCAACTTGCATCAGCACCTGTAATATCTGGATGTGCGCGCACCTCCACAACTCTACATGGCCTTTAAATCTCCCCTCCATTCCTTCAGTGGAGCCGTGTTTACCGTGATGGCACAGGATCATTTATGCAGACACTCTCAAATAAGAATCTCACCCTTTCCGTCATGAGCCCTTCGATCCTTTCCCTTCACCCCCCTTCACTTCCACTTTGTTTGCACGCTCATGCGGCACATTGAGTGTCGATTGGAAGTTTGGAACACATTTGAGGGGAGTGAAATGCTTCGGGACGGACTGACATGCTTCTACAAGCTATTGTGGCTGGAGCTGAACCTGTGTGTTCAACATGGCTTTGACCAGAGAGCTATGGCTATGAATTGGCCTGAGTTACTAGTCTAGTCTAGCCTAGCTATTGCATTGTATGGGGGGAGGAAATGGTCACTCTCTCTGGTCACTTATAATGACATTGCACTATGTTTCAATTATTTTCAGACAGTTATCATTAATTAAATGAATTATCAATTAAAATGATTATCAATTTAAGTTACTGTCTGGCACTGAATGCAAAATGTTTCCAAAGTTTCTGAAAATATGACCATGATTAAAAATGATTGTGATCAAAATAATCCTGTACCTAGGTTATGGAAAAATGATAAGAGACTTTCAAACAAGACTGTTTTATTTTTCATCTACAATATTACAGTTATTAAACAGTAAATTAAAAATCAAAAGCACAACAGAAGCACATTTATTTCCCATTTAAATAGTTTTTAGTTGAACATTAAAAAAATAAAATCGGCCAGAGAAAAGGCCACAGCCTCTTTCAGAAACTAAAACCGCACTTTTATTTTACCGAAAACATCATGATGAACAGTTAGTCAGAGCAGTAAGCAACACACACACAGACACACACACACACACACAGACACACTCACACGCGCACAAGCAGCTTACATACAAGCACAGAGACCAGCATGCCCATGCCATGCCAACTGTTGCTGTGGTAACTACACTACGAGGTCACCATGGTCCCCATGACGCTACTCCTTAAGACCAATAGGCGGGTGTTTATTCACACCGTTAGCTGGCGAGTCAGCTAGCGAGTTAGCGAGCTAGCGGTAGTTAGCTAGCGAGGGGGAGGTTAGGGCTGGGACGCTTCAAGCATGGTGTCTACACTGCAGTTATGCTACCTCTACGCTGCTACATTAGAGCAATACAGGGAACAGCTCACCACAAGCATACTCTACAGACAAACCTGGTTCTAACACACACATATACACACACACACACACACACACACACACACACATACTGTACACTCATGCACACAGAGTCAAATACATGTATTGGAACTTCTCACTGCAAGTAGAATAACTGTGTGTGGCTTTGTGTGTGTGTGTGTGTTTGTGTGTGTGTGCTCAACTACATCCTAATCCCGTTCAGAAACCCTACGCCTCCATAGCAGACTAAAATTAAACCCTTTTTCTTCCCAGTCAAAGGTTACAAGGCCACACCCTCAGCCCCACCCATTGCACCAGTGCCTTCTCTGATTGGCTCAGACAGTCAGCCTTCGTACCAGGGCTTCACCCTCTCTCTCTCCTCTCTCTCTCTCTCTCTCTCTCACACACACACACACACACACACCCTTCGTACCAGGGCTTCACTCTGTAGAATAACTTATCACATATCTACCCACTCACTCATTCACCCTCTCTCTCTCACACACACACACACACACACACACACACACACACACACACACACACAGCTGTGGGGTAAGCTGAAGGCTAGATCTTTGAGGATGATGATGGTTACATGGTCATGTGTTCAGGAAGCACGTAGGAGATGTCGTCCCAGGGGTGGCGATAGAGACCCTGTTTCAGACGCTTCTGGTCCAGGTAGTGGCCTGGGGAGAGAGAGAGAGAGATACTGTAACATTGAAAATGGTACCATGGTTGATATTTGGTACGTCATGGTTGATATTTCCCCATCAAAACCTGTGCATAAATCTCCTGTTATGCGTGATGCAATAACTACGTTTTTTCCAGGCAAAGAGCTAAAAACTAATATATACCGGTAATAATATAAATGTATAATAATTATTCTATATTAATATGATGATTGCATTCCTGTTGTCACTCACCAATGAAGCCCATGCTGCGGCCCAGAACAAAGATTCCATTCAAAGCCCCGATCTCCACAAACTCATCAGCCTCATCTCTGAAACACACACACACACACACACACACACACACACACACACACACACACACGTATTACATACATTGCAACGTTATGATCAGTGTTGCATTGTAGGTTAACATTTTCCGTAAGCTTCGTAGCATAACTTAGCCTAAACTAGCTATTATTGCTAAACTTGTTAGCATAGCATACGAACAGTAAACAACAGGCTAGATCACCTAGTGAATCCCCCACAGGTGCGCAGCAGGTCCACAAAGGACACACACACACACACACACACACACACACACACACACACGTCATAACTCACCTAGTGAATCCCCCACAGGTGCGCAGCAGGTCCACAAAGGCCACACACACACGACACACACACACACACACTCAGTCAAATCACGTAGTGAATCCTCCACGTGCGCACAGTCACACACACACACACACACACACACACACACACACACACACACGTCATATCACCAGTGAATCCGCAACAGGGCGCAGCATCACACATTACTGAATCCGTCCACATTCAGAATCAGATTGGGTTTCTAGGACCACACACACACACACACACACACACACATGCACACACACACACACACAACACACATAATTACATTCAGAATCTGATTAGGACAAACACACACATTACTGAGTCCACATTCAGAATAGAACCATCTATGTGATGATGTGTGTAGATGTGTGTGTATATGTGTGTGTGTATGTGTCAGTGGCTGTGTCCGTTTGTGTATGTGTCAGTGTGTGTGTGTGTGTGTGTGTGTGTGTGTGTTACCTTGGATGTAGTGATCTTCTCCACCTCCAGGGCATAGTCCAGTAACTGAGAGGCGGGAAAATGCTGCTTCACAAAATCCTTCAGGATCTGGACTCGCATGTCAGGATTATTAATCTACGAAAACACAGCAGTTTAAAATATTAATATGAGAGAGAGAGAGAGTGTGTGTTGCATGTCAGGATTATTAATCTACGGAAACACAAGAGGTTAAAATATTGATGAGTATGTGTGTGTGTGTGTGTGTGTGTGTGTGTGTCGTGTGTCTGATGCGGTGTCCTATCCCCTTGATGAGTGAGAGTCTGTGTGTGTACGTGTGTGAGTGAGTGAGAGTATGTGTGTTAGTCAGTGTGTGTGTGTGTGTGTGTGTGTGTGTGTGTGTGTGTGTGTGTGTGTGTGAATATGAGCGTGAGTGTGGGTATAGCCCTATTCTGCACGGGACTAGTTTTAATGGGGGGACCTGGGGTAAAGTAATGATAACCGGGAAATTTAGTCCCATCCAAACGCGCCATGTCAGTAAAAATAGCGGAGTATGTCGGTAAACTTTGCCAAGAATTTTACCTCCTGTGAAACGGTCCGGAGAATCTACCATAGGTAATACTAATCCCGTGCGAATGCGACCCTCGGTAATAAGTAGGGCCAGAGCCTCCTCTCTCTAACCTGACTCCGCCTTGACTGACTTTCGCTTGTGCTTAACCAACATCTCCTCCCATGTTAGATGAATATCACTGGGATTTCTTGTCCCGTCCGAATTGGTCGTTTCTAATGCCTGACGTCGTCTGGTTAATCAACATTACTATACGTCCCCCCATTAAACTAGTCCTGTGCGAATAGGGCTTGTGAGTGAGTGAGTGAGTGAGTGAGTGAGTGAGTGAGTGAGTGAGTGCATAATACTAACTGATCTGAGGTGGCGTCTGTTGCCCATGATGAGTGTGTGTGTGCGTGTGTGTGTACATAATACTAACTGATTTGACGTGGTGTCCGTTGCCCATGATGAGTGTGTGTGTGTGCGTACATAATACTAACTGATTTGGCGTGGTGTCCGTTGCCCATGATGAGTGTGTGTGTGTGTGTGTGTATATATATATATATAATACTAACTGATTTGACGCGGTGTCCGATCCCCATGATGAGTTTCCCGTCCTTCTTCATCTTGTTGACAAACTCCATAGGCAGGAGGCCGCTGTCAAACGCTCCACTGAACTGCTTAGCAGCAGCGTCCAGGGCCCCTCCAAAGCGATCCCCCTACACACACACACACACACACACACACACACACACACACACACACACACACACACACACACACACACACACACAGAGAGGTAAAATGGAGTGTTCCAACAGTTTGAAAGGGTACAGTTAATAATGTACGTTCACACCAAGAGCTGCTAAAGCTGTAAAATCGCCGGAAGTCATTCACTTTCTATGGGCAAGAGCCACCTAAGCGACAAAAGCTA
>JAODXP020000014.1:12500-19429 GCA_027497455.2 Sardinella longiceps
ACACACACACACACTGTCACAATTGCTGAAAAATTCTTGAATATTCAAACCATTTCAACATCTGGTTGCACATTATGTCAATAATATGAGAAAAGGCCCACCTGGTAGGTTGGTGAGTGTGTGTGTGTGTGTGTGTGTGTGTGTGTGTGTGTGTGTGTGTGTGTGTGTGTAGGTGTGTGTAGGTGTGTGTGTGTGTGTGTGTGTGTGTGTGTGTGTGTGTGTGTGTGTGTGTGTGTGTCTATTTTAGATTTAATTTCAAGCCTTCCACGGATAAACAAATACTTGGCAAATAAACTTCAACTTGAAACATTCCATAGAATGCAGCTGATGTCCTTTCACTTTCAAAAATGTTTCATAGTTGATCTTTATGCGCGGAATGATACGGAGACGTGAATCTCAAGCAAAAAACTTGTTGCCATTGCCAGTGGTCATTATACTTTTTCAGCGGTCATTATACAAAAAATAACTGACCTGTGAACGTTGAGGTGGCCCACTGAAAGTGAATGGAGCCTCTCAGAACATTCTAGAGACCCGTATAATAAATGTCAATGCCAATAATAAATGTCAAATGTCCACCCGGGAGAAAGTCAGATAGCGGCTATTGTGTCTGTGTGTGTCTGTGTGTGTGTGTGTGTGTGTGTGTGTGTGTGTGTGTGTGTGTGTGTGTGTGTGTGTGTGTGTGTGTACACTGTATGTGAGTCTGACCTGTGGGTACTGCATGGTTTCCATGGTGCTCTCTCTCTCTCACTTCTGTGTGTGTGTGTGTGTGTGTGTGTGTGTGTGTGTGTGTGTGTGTGTGTGTGTGTGTGTGTGTGTACCTGCGGGTACTGCATGGTTTCCATGGTGCTGTCGTATGCGGATCGGAGTGAAGCGAAGCTGATGAGGACGTCGACTTCGGGGTGCTTACGCACAGCGTCGGCCATGTTCTTATACACCGGAATCAGAATCTCTTTATGACCCCAGTAGAACTTCTGCTTATGGTCCCCCCTAAACACACACACACACACACACACTTAAGTGAAGGGGTAGGCCACGGCATGCTCGCACGGTAGACCATGGCAGAGGGGGCGTTGCATGGCACGCACACACACACACACACACACACACACACACACACACACACACACACACACACACACACACACACACAGGGACTTACGTGAAGGGGTAGACCATGGCAGCCACAGAGGGTGCGTCGCGTGAGCAGACGTAATCGAAGTCCAGCATGCCCTGAACCGCCCGAGTCTGCATCCCCCAGACCAGAGATTTGGTCTGCTTACTGAACAGAGTGGTGGCCTTGGCTGGGAAACAAACACACATAGAAAACACACTTAGAGACGGAGGGAGAGAGGGAGGGGGGGGGGGGGAGGGGGGGGAGAGAGAGAGAGAGAGAGAGAGAGAGAAGAAAGACAGAGATACTGTAGAGAAAGAAAGAAAGAAAGACAGAGATACTGTAGAGAAAGAAAGAAAGAGAAAGAAAGAAAGAAAGAAAAGAAAGAAAGAGAGAGAGAGAGGAGAGAGAGAGAGAGAGAGAGCCTGAGGGTCTGTTATTTGTTAAGCAGTGGAGGACAAAGCATTATCACCCGTAGAGATTATATAAAATATTACATTAAGTCATATATATACATATTATACGTTTTATATAAATAATTATATTTTAAACCGTTCTCTGGTTGTCTGATTGGCTGACGGGGTGTCTGTTATTCCCTGATGAAGGGAGACGTACTGTATGAAGTAGGTAAAAAACTAAGAACTCGACTGTGGTCAAGCGCACCGTGATCATAAACCAAAAAGAAAAAAAATAGTACAGCAAAAAATAAATAGGTGAGCTCCTTTTAAAACTTGACCACATGTTTCTTTAACATTTGCTGCAGTTGCTTTTACATGTGCTTACTGTCTAAAACTTTCCCACGTTTTTTAATGTGTGCAAACGTGGCTTGTTGTCCAAAACTCAACCTGTTAACATGCTTCAATGTGGCTTAGCCTACTGTCTAAAACTTAACTGCATGTTTTTATATGTGGCTTATTGTCCTGTACAAGTTGCAACCGGGTGATAAGCGGGATTGACAGCCCTGGGGGTGTCCCAATAAAGCAGAATAAGGCACACACACACGCACGCTCACTCTCTCACACACACACGCACACACACTCTCACTCTCACACTCACACACACCACACAGATCTATCAGGACACCTCAGCGGCTGCCATCCCCAACATCATTCACACTTCAAAGCCAGCATGCACTCACTGCAGCACCCCAGTATGAGCACCCTAGTGTGTAGACTACAGCACCTTATTAGGTGTGTGTGTATGTGTGTGTGTGTGTGTGTGTGTGTGTGTGTGTGTGTGTGTGTGTGTGTGTCTGTATACAGTATATACACACAGTATGTGTGTGTGTGTGTGTGTGCGTGTGTATACAGTATATACACACAGTATGTGTGTGTGTGTGTGTGTGTGTGTGTGTGTGTGTGTGTGTGTGTGTGTGTGTGTGACAGGAATTGTTTCTGGGAATACATACTATGCACTCTGCTGTACTGTAGGTACTTTGTGTTGTGATTTGGAAAAGGATTTTGGATTGCCATTGAGTTAGTATCTATAACCATGGAAACCCAAATGTGAGGCCTCATGGGTAAAGGGGAGGGGCTATGATGTTGACTTTCACAGCTGACACCGTACATATACTGTACATGAACGAACACACACACACACACACACACACACACACACGGTTAAAGTTAGAAATAAGAGCAATAGCAATACATGAAAACTGCAAAACACTCAAACTGGAAATAAGGCAACATGCGTGTGACCGCACACGTACACACACAGGAGAGAGATGAGGGGTTGAAACATCGGTGGTAATACAGTGCACATACAGTGGTGTGTCTTAGAGGGGTGGGGTGGAGAAGTAGCATCACACACGCACACGCACGCACACACACACACACACGCACGCACAAGGGGAAGAGTTTAAGCAGGAGATTGCCATTTCAAACAAACACACACACACACAAACACACACACATACATACACAAGAGGGGAGGAGTTTAGACAGGTGATTGCACTTCCATGCTTAACCCTACCTCCACTGGAACCAACTGAGTTCTTCAGCTCTGAATCACACACACACACACACACACACACACAGTACAAGGGAGCAAATTACATAACACTCTAGGACTATATGGTTCTCACACACACACACACAAACACAAACACACACGATAAGCTCTCTGAAAACAATGCTTCACACACACGCACAGGCACACAGGCGCACACACAGGCGCGCGCACACACACACACACAGGCACACACGATCATCTCTCTGAAAGCAAGTCTTGAAAGGAGAGAGTTCAAAAAGAGGCAGATGTGTACGAGTGAGCCACATACAGCTCATTACATCACCATTTTCACTACGTTTAGTTAATACACACACACCATTCATTACGTTTAGCTAACAAAAGTTTAGTTACCTTTCATTCATTTAACGCACACCGTTCTTTACGTTGACTTAAAAGTCACATTCACAGTTAGTTAACACACACACACTGTTCAGTATGTTTAGTTAAAAGGCAACGTTAATTACATCTAGTCAACACACACACGGCTCATTACGCTTAGTTACCATTCAGTTCAGTACGTTTAATACATTTAGTGAACAGGCGTTTATTACGTGTAGTTAAAACACAACGTTCATTACGTTTAGGTAACACACACACCATTCATTACATTTGGTTACCGTTCATTACTTTTAACACACACACTCAAACACACACACTGTTCATTCAATTTGGTTACCGTTTATTACGTTGAACATACACCGTTCAATAAGTTTAGTTAAAATGCAGCGTTCTTTACGTTTAGTTAATACACACACACACACACACCATTCATTATGTTTAGTTAACACACACACACACCGTTCATTACACGTAGTTACCATTCATTACGTTTAACATACAACGCTCAATACATTTAGTTAAAACGCAACATTCATTACGTTTAGTTAAGACACACATCATTCTAGTTAACACACACACATCGTTCATTATGTCTAGTTAACACACACTAGGCTCCGAGTTGGTATGTGTCTGCTTAAGTGACATTACTTCGTTGTGCCAATTCTTGGGACATTCTGCTGCCATCTCCATTAGAAATAACGTAACGGTATTAGCACCACCACAAACAGAACCAGTCTCGTTCATCCATGCAGCTATTGCGGAAAATTAATTATAGAAAATGCTTCATATGGGATTTTTTGCTAAGATGAGGAGGAGCAGTAGCCTATTCTATACTCTACGGCTATTACACACAAACACACACACACACATGCAATCTGCCAGTCCAACTAGTGTATTCTACACTATTCTATACCGATCTCGAAAGGGTTCTAAATAAAATATTGAGACAACTAATGTTCTATGCTTCTGTAGAAGCAACAGCAAACCTTCAGCGTCTACACAAAGCAGAACTGTAGTACCGTAGTTCTACTTCCTCACCGCTCTTAGACTGGGTGCAGTTACACTAATGGTTGGGTTCTCTTACCCACTGGGGTAGTGTGACTCTTACCTGAGTGGACAGTCCAGAGAGTGCAGGAGGGATAGAGAGCTTAGAGCGGAGGAGTGGAGAGAGTGACAGACAGACAGACAGACAGACGGGTGGATGGAGAGAAACAAGAATGGAGATGAAGGAGTGAAGAGGTGAAGATGCAACAAAAACCAGAAGCAGAAAAAAAATAAAAAGAATACAGAAAAGAAGGATAGACACAGCAGCCCTAACACACACACACACACACACACACACACACACACACACACACACACACACACACACACACACACACACACAGGTGCTACCTGGTGGGACTCCTGGTTTGAGTTTCTTGGCAGGTGTGACATCAGCGGCTGCCTTGGGCTCAGAAAAAGACGCAGTTCTACTGGAGGCTGGAGTCTACACACACACACACACACACACACACACACAAAATCAATATAACTGAAATCACCTGGAGTCCAATGCTTTCACATCATTCAAAGATCTTAAAGACACACACACACATAAATCAATAAAACCAAAATGACCCCCAAGTCCAATGTTTTCACATATCTCCCTCTTTAACACACACACACATTCAGACACACAGATCCAGGCACACACACACACACACACACACACACACACACACAGGGCTGGGCGATAAAACGATAGCGATTCTCGATAGCAATAGAAAATGCGCTCGATAGCACTTTCGATAGAATTTTTTCCCCTAGGCGGATTCTAGCTCCGCTCTGTCCGCATTTACAACAGGAGCGCTGCGCTCATTGGCTGCGCTCTACCAGAAAGGGCACGCACTGACTGATTGTTTACTAGTTAGCTGCTGCAACTCAGGCTTTGCTTTTCATGTAGCCTGAAACTAGTCAAAGATACTTTCAGCTGATTCATGTTCTGATTTAGTAATGCAGGGCAAGCGTAATTAATAACTGAGTAATTTGTTTGAAAAGTCAGAAAGGCCTGATGAACAACACTGTTCACTGTTGAACTTGTAAAGTACGACAGCTGACAGCTAACGGTGCACATGACGTTACTGGCTGCAGGGACAGATTTTAACGATGTTAGCGCGCAACACTAGTAAGGTAAACATACAACAGACAAAGCTCAAACTACCTAGTATGGTCAGCAACCTACTGAACACATTAAAGCTGAATGATTTTGCAATCTTACCTTAATCAAACTCACTGAAGTAATCCATGTTATCAAGTTCCCTTGTGTGAAATGAAAGGCATACCAGTGTACCAAAACAAACTTTGTTTTGAAGTCACATTATGCTAACGAGTCTGCTTCAGAACAGTAGCCACATAGGCTACAATGTAAACCACACAAAGCCCCTCTCTGATTGGCCTATGTAATAGAAGAATAACATAACATATTTTAGTTAAAATATTAATGTCCTTTATGTATTGGTAGGCCTATTTATTCAGCTTATATTTCAGTGTGGGAGAGACATTAGACTTCTCCTCTTAAATTATTATTTTTTGACTTCTAGTTTTATTTAAGGGAGAAAATGGGCTACTTCAGGAATAATAGGCTACTTTAAAGCAGAATTCAACCCTGAAACAACATTGTGCTCAAACACTATATTTTACCATATATTTATACATGACAGTGCTGCCATTTAATGTAATAACTCTATATTGAAAATAAAATATAAACCTTAAATACGTCATTAAAAAAATTCAATAATTATCGATATCGACCAATATACTGAGCTTATATCGTGATAGAGATTTCAGCCATATCGCCCAGCCCTACACACACACACACACACACACACAGACACACAAAGACTCACCGCTGCACTGTTGCTGCTGGAGTTAAGCAGGAAGTTGGCTGTGTGGACGTCTGCTGGAGGCTGGTTGGGGATTGGACGATGGCCTAGCGCCATGCCAACGATGGCAGTCATGTGAGTCTCCGTCCCAAACACATGGATGGGAATACCAGTCGTCTTTCCTAATGAACACACACAACACACACACACACACGATTACTCAAACAATTCGATTACAAAACATGTTGGAGGTAAAATCTGTGCCTTGATGTTTCATTGAATTCCTATCAACAAAACTACTATCAGTGGTGTTTTGTGTAGCCTATCAGTCATCTTCGGCATCACTGTTTCTCAAAGACGGTTATTATTGAGACACATTCAAAGATGCAAGTCATAGGATTTCCTTGCAAGCGATGTCAGAAAACCAAACTTTCAGTAGCGGTCGTAAAACGCAGACAATGTCTTAAGGATGGGAACATTTAATTAAAGACACTTAAAAAGCATAATGTAAACACTAATGCTAGTTACGGTATTCGCAATTACTTTGTTGCCTGTATGAGTACTTACACACACACACACACACACACACACACACACACACA
>JAODXP020000014.1:19529-32029 GCA_027497455.2 Sardinella longiceps
ACACACATGCACATGAACTTGCATACACACACAAATCATACATGCAAGTTTGGCTTCAGCCTACATACTACAAATATTACATCAGGTGTGTGTGTGTGTGTCTTACCTCGTGTCTGCTGAGTTGGTTCCAGACGGACAGAAGCTTCCGAACTCTTGTCCAGGGGAAGTGGAACACCTGAAAGGTGGATGTTGCTTATCAACACAATATTCCTAACACATGTTGCTTAGCAACACAATATTCCTCACACATGTTGCTTCACACCTGAACATTCAGAGACTCTAAAACCATTCCATGGTAGTAAACTGAACATTCTATCACTGAAATGCATTGAATTTATCCCTCTTTCTGACTTAGAAAAAATGGCTTCCCAATTTGTGGGCTTCCCATGGGCATTATTTGAAGGAAAGAAATTTAGACATGTTTTAAAATGTCAGAAAGAGGGAGAAATTCAATATATTTCAATGACAGAATGTTCAGTACTACCATGGAATGTCGGAATGTTCAGGTGTGAAACAAGCCCATAGAGAATATTTCAGTACCAACCAGATAAAAGCATTAATGGACACAGTGCAGCACAAAGAGATCAAGTAACGTTATTATGACACAGGACAGCACACAAAGATCAAAGCCATTACGAGAATGGGCACTGAGTTTTAATGCGGCAGATGGTATACCTCAATTGCTGATAGGGTGAGACACGCCCACTAAACGAAAGTAAACTCTCAGAAGCATGTTGTTGTTGTTGCTGCACTACATCAGTGTGCAGCGTATAGACTAGAGCAATCTTATCAACGCACCGGTGCATAAGTTACGTCCTTGAGTAGAAAGGTAAGAGACAGGTGGCTTCATGCATGCGCCGTCTCTGTGATCAGAACTGCGCTCATAGGTAATCCAACGTGAGCTAATAATAGAAGAGCGGTCTCCTTCACAAAAAATTAACGTTATCAAATTCCATCCCCTCCAGGTAAAATAGCTTGGCAGAAATCACAGCGTCATCGGTCATTTTGGAGATTTCGAATGGTTTCTTTGGACACCTTTAAATCGCTCCAGCGTTATTATAAAATAACACTAACTGGAACTACAAATATGCTCTTACCATATTGAAGCCAGAGCCCACTGGCCAGACCCGTGTGAATAAAAGATCATTGAAATGGGGGAAAAGTCAACATCTGCCGGTTACTCTTTCAGCCAGCTTCACAAACCAAAACAAACTTGTGTCACTACTAAACGTTCCCCCACCTCTGCGCAACATTAGTTCCTAGTTGGAATCTGAAACCCGCGCGCATTCTGCACAAAAATGCTGTGAAAATTAAGGATATTCCTGCCAATACTGACCAATTTCAAGTGTGTTCAAGTGAGCATTGGTTATAGAATCCGTAATATGACGTGAAGATGGGCCACTTGGGTGACATCTAGGGGTCCATGGGCTGACGGGCTATTTTAGGTATTTCAATGAAATCTAAGCCGAATGAAACTGAAACCGCAACCGCATTACCTTGTCAGTTAACATATTTCCATTGAAATTATTATGACTCCCATTCATGGATTGGTGAGATTCATAGTGCAGAAGTGGAATCAAATGCAGGATGAGTGCATTGAAGAGGAGGGGGTGTAAAGACTAAAGTGCTGGGACAGGGCAGGAGGTGCTGTGTGTGTGTGTGTGTGTGACACACACAACTCCATCAGTTATTCAGGTATTTTTCCCAGTTTATTAGACTCTGAGAACACTTCCCAGTTGCTGCACCCGTCAGACAGAGGGCAACATAGCCTGCACAATTACACAGCCTGGATATCAACATAGCCTGCACAATTACACAGCCTGCCTGATTACAGGTTTTCAATAGAAACAACATAGCCTGCATAATTACAGATGTACAGATTATCAATACAAAACAACATAGTCTGCATAATTACATAGCCTGGATATCAACATAGCCTGCATGATTACAGATGTGCAGATTATCCATAGAAACAACATAGCCTGCATAATTACATAGCCTGGATATCAACATATCCTGCATAATTACATAGCCTGCATAATTACATAGCCTGGATATCAACATAGCCTGCATAATTACAGATGTACAGATTATCCATAGAAACAACATAGCCTGCATAATTACAGATGTACAGATTATCCATAGAAACAACATAGCCTGCATAATTACATAGCCTGGATATCAACATAGCCTGCATGATTACAGATGTGCAGATTATCCATAGAAACAACATATCTTGCATAATTACAAAGCCTGCATAATTACAGATGTACAGATCATTCATAAAAAACATAGCCTGGATATCAACATAGCCTGCATAATTACAGTTATCAATAGGCACAGCATAGCCTCCATAATTACATATTTACAGATTATCCATAGAAATAACACAGCCTGCATAATTACAGTACATATGTACACTGTACAAATGATCAATAGAAGAAACATAAACTCCACAACTGTAAGGCTATCAGAAACAATCACACAGCACAGAACACTCAGCTTACACTGTGTAGCCCAGAAATCTACACGTCTGCTAGCGATAGCAAACTCATTTCCCTAAAGCATAGTTGCTAACTGGTTAGCAAGTTAGTTGATTGCCAATGGGGGAAAAAAACATTGCAACCAACAAAGTTCCTAATTTAGTTAGCAACTATGCCCCTGGGAAGTGCACCCTTGCTCAGCAAGTACATCTAGCCGTGAGCCATAAGAAGCTGTGAAATTGAACCATCATTAAGGGTAGACATGGGGACCAATGACAAGCCTCTATGTGGGAGTTGGAATGGCTTAGTGTACTCTGGCTTTGGCCATCCCCTTGGTCTGCGCTTTAGCTTCAGGATTTCACCATTGACAAACAATTGCTAGCTGGAGGTGTGAACTGTATAAGTTTGAAATGATGAAGTCTGATTTCACCCAATCTCTTAACGTTATGCACCAGCTTGGTGGTGAATAAGCTACGCTACAACAACAGAAACCTGACGTTATGATCTCTCACAACTCCCGATCCTGCTTGGTTTTTAGCGAGGTATGGAATTGATCTCTACAAACGATGCCAATGGCCAGACGGACTCGTGGAGGGAAATGATTATTGAGCAGAGCTACATAGGAAGGCAAAGCCAGGCTAGGCTTAGAGTTGTGTGTTTGTAGAGGCTTATTTGTTGCTCCGACTGGTCATAGCCAGTGGTTAAAGTGGGATCTCTGATATTTTGTGTCGGCCTAAACAAAGAAAAATTTATAGGAGATGAATGGGATTTATCTGAGGTGCCGGACCTGCCCCCCACCCCCCACACACACACACACACACACACACACACACACACACTTTAACCCCTGGTCATAGCACTGTCCTATTGCGTGCAGAGGCAGTCAGACTTTAAAGCTTTTAAAAATTCTGTGAAATTCTGGGATTCTGCCATAGACCTCATGCTTACAGATTCCACTGCATCAAGGGGATTAGTGTGCATTGGTAGTGCCGGTTTACCATATTTCAGCTAGTTATTTGCTAGATGCTATGTAGCAGCTAGGTCAACCTATAGCATTTTGTAATTTCCCATAAGTGCCACATG
Source organism: Sardinella longiceps (assembly GCA_027497455.2). Classification (NCBI taxonomy): domain Eukaryota; kingdom Metazoa; phylum Chordata; class Actinopteri; order Clupeiformes; family Clupeidae; genus Sardinella; species Sardinella longiceps. Next base: position 23,096 of record JAODXP020000014.1, read on the forward strand.
ATTAATTCAGTTTGGATCAACACTGGCCTGTTGAAATCTGTGCACTTAGTAAGTGCGGACAGTGTACTCCGTTGAAGTGTACTCATTGACGTATGGATATTGGAACACACCACTGAAATAACTAAGTTGATAAATGGTTAGTAACTATGCTTTAGGGAAACACACCCATGCTAGTTAGTAGCTATGCTGGATGCTGTATATTTATTTGTGTGTGTGTGTGTTTATGAAACACTCAATCTGTGTCTGCATAGTGTGAGCGTGCTGTATTTGTGTGTGTGTGTGTGTGTGTGTGTGTGTGTGTGTGTGTGTCTAACACTCGATTTGAGACTGCAGCTGTCTGCGTAGCGTGAGTGTTCGGCGGTGCAGCTGCTGCATCTGTTGCATGCGGTCGCGCTGGCGTACGAGGTTCTGGGGCATGGGGTAGCGCTGGGCGCCACACAGGTAGCGGTAGGGGATGCGCACGTGGCATGCTGTTGCCCGGCAACGAGCCTGAGGCATCGGGGGAGGAGCGTCCAGCGCTTGCGGCGGGCGCAGTATCGATACGCCTCGCGGCGGTACTGCTTGTCCACGTCGTCGCTGTTCTTCCAGCCGCCGATCACAAACACGTCATCGTCTAGGTAACAGATGGCGGCCCCCTCGATGCCTGTGACCTCAGGAGGGAGGCTGTCCAGCAGGTCGTCATGACTACGGGCGCTGGTCGCCAGGCGAGCCTCCTCATCGCTGACGCCATGGTAACTCCGCGGGCAGCAGGAGGCTGTGTGGTAGAAGTTACTAGAAGCAACGGCTGCCTGGAAGACACAGGAGTTATACATGAGAGGCAGTCCAACACACACACACACACACACACACACTCAGACTCACACACTCTCTCTCTCACACACACACACACACACACACACACACACACCTGGAAGTAGTTATACATGAGAGGCAGTCCAACTTTATCTCTCACACACACACACACACACACACACACACACACACACCTGGAAGACACAGTAGTTATCCATGAGAGGCAGTCCATCACACATACGTACACACACACACTATTTTATCTCATCACACACATACACACACACACCTGGAAGACGCAGTAGTTATGAGAGGTAGTCCAAATTTATCTCATCTCAAACACACACACACACCTGGAAGGCGCAGTAGTTATCGATGAGAGGCAGCCCGTCCACCTCTGTCCACTGCCGGCTGTCGGTGTCGTAGCGCGTGGTCACCGTCTTCAGCCCATCCTCGTTGTCTGTGTCCACAGGCGTGCGTGCGGTCACGTACACGTAGCGGTCCTCCACGCTCACCGCCTTCACGTCCCGTAAGATCCGCGGCGCCGACTCCATACTGACCCAGCGGTCCTGATGTGGCTCGTACACACTCACGTCTTTGAAGCCCGGGCTGAAGTTGCCATGGCCACCGATGCTGTACAAGGCGTCTCGCACACAGGTGAGGCCGAAACTGTGCTTCCGTGTGGGGAGACTAGACACCTGTACGACACACACACACACACACACACACACACACACACACACACACACACACAGGTGAGGCCGAAACTGTGCATCAGTGTGGGGAGACTAGACACCTGTACGACACACACACACACACAGGTGAGGCCGAAACTGTGCTTCCGTGTGGGGAGACTAGACACCTGTACGACACACACACACACACACACACACACACACACACACACACAGGTGAGGCCGAAACTGTGCATCAGTGTGGGGAGACTAGACACCTGTACGACACACAGACACACACACACACACACAGATGAGGCCGAAACTGTGCTTCCGTGTGGGGAGACTAGACACCTGTACGACACACACACACACACACACAAACCTGTTTTGCTCAGCTTTAGGAGGCACGCAGTATTCAAACACTTGGATAAACACAACACACACAAACGCACAGACAGAAACACACACACACACACACACACACACACACACACACACAGAGGAGAGGCCGAAGCAGTGCTTAGCTGAGCATACGGCACACACACACACCTGTTCCTGGCTGTTTGTGGCTGAGCTGTATCGCTCGCTCACACACACACACACACACCTGTTCCCAGCTGTTTCTGGTAGCGCTGTATCGCTCACACACACACACAGACTTGTTTCAGAGTGTTGCTGTCATGGCTGTACCACATGACTGTCACACACACACCCCTACCTGCTCCCAGGTGTTTCTGGCAGGGCTGTAGCGCTCACACACGCGCGCACACACACACACACACACACACCTACCTGCTCCCAGTTGTTACTGGCTGGGCTGTACCGCTCACACGCGCGCACGCACACACACACACACACACACACACACACACACACACACACACACCCCTACCTGCTCCCAGGTGTTGCTGGCTGGGCTGTACCGCTCACACACATGCGCGCACACACACAAATACACACACACACACCTACCTGTTCCCAGGTGTTTCTGGCTGGGCTGTAGCGTTCAACGGTCTTCGCGAATCCCGGCTCCATGGATCCCGCTACGTAGACATGCGTTGCCGTGGAGGCGAGGGCGTGTCCATCCAGGTGGTTGTGGATGTGTGGCAGGTTGACCCAGCGGTCCTCGGCGGCAAAGTAGCCCACGCACTCGCTCAGGTAGTCCCCCCCCTCCGAGACTCCGCCCACCACCATGATCACATCCATGTTCTGCCCCGCCCGCGGCTGAGTCTGATTGGACAGGAGCTGAGAGGGCAGGTGTGTGTGTCCGTCGGAGGGCAGGTGTGTATGTGTGTCGGAAGGCAGGTGCGTGTGTGCGTCGGCGCCTGCGGGCACCTTGGGTCCCTCCCCACTGAGCGCGTGTGCCTCCACGGCTTCCACCACCATCTGCAGGCAGGGGCGCTCTGAGCCACGAGGGGTTCCACTTTCAGCACGCGCGACAGGAAGCTGGGTCTCATGAGCGGCAGGCGGAGAAGAGAGAAGAGCTCCTCGAAGTGCCGCTGACGCTCAGCCTCGTCCCGACGCACCCAGCGCACCGCTGTCTCGAACAGGACCTCCTCTGTATCCACGGTGATCTCGGCGTCTGCCAGCCAATCACGTACCAGGTGGAAGGGCAGCGTCAGGAACTCCTCGTCTAGCGCCACCTGCTGGAAGTTGCGTCTGATGAGGTCCGCGGCCCGCAGAGCCAGACGCTCCAGACTGTACATGTGCGCCAGGCTGTGGATCGCCACGCAGTTCGCCAGACTCAGCTTACGCTTCAGAAACTCCCCACAGAACTCCTTCAGCTGGGTCAAGAGAAACCTAAACAAACACAGAGACAACCACAAGCACAACCATGAGCACAAGGAGGGTTTATTGTCATATGCATGCGCTGCTGGCTTTAAAAAATGCAGTGAGATGGTGTCTGTAATTGCCAATACATCTGTTGGTATGTACATTATGTTAGCAATGAACGCTAGAACACACACATTTGATGATCAGATTAGTTGAACTGAACTATATTATTTTGTTATGGGCATTATTGACTTTTAGTGCGCAGTGCAGTTAATCAGCCATGTTACTGAACGACAGCAGTCACAGCCTCAGTTGATCTGCATCTAGGCTAACGTTAACGCTAAGTCACACAATCCTAACTATAGCCTACTCAAATAGTGTAGAAAACACACGTTCCTATATATTTAAATAGATACATTTCCGGGCCATTACTGCACAGACCTCGCCCTTGGCCACGTCGCGCGCGTTAACGTTAACTCACCTGTCCGCGAGCTCCAGCACTTCGTGGATATTTCCCGTGCTCACGCGGATCTCTCCCGTATACATGAACTGGACGACGCTCTCTACCGTCTCCCTGTCCGGACCGGTCTCCGAGGTCCACTCCTTCATCTCCACGCGCCCAGACAGAGATTCGGCATACTGACCACCGAGTAACGGAGAGAAGTAGTCGGTAGCTGCCGACAGCACGGAGCGGTGCGCCATCAACTCAAAGCAGTCGTCACTTTCTCCGTGACTCCCGCGACTGAAAACTAAAGTGACATCGCAGAACAGCCCGAGCTTCCGCTGTTCGTTCTGGCGGCGTGAGAGCTCCGAGCAGTGGCTCGTGGAGGCAAATTCCTCGGCCTCCTAGTCCTCAGAGTCTCCGTCACCGCCCAGGCCGCCGCCGTTAGTCCCGGTCCCTCCCGCGCTGCCGCTGCTGCTTCGGCCCGCGTGTTCCGAGTTCGGTGCGGCCGCCGCCATGTCCCTCACGGCGGGTTTGGTCCGTAGGAGCCGCAACAGACACGTCCTGTTGAGGAGACTCACGCACGAACACACAAACATAAACACGGACGGTCAGGCGCACGCACATGCATTGCGCAGGCGCAGAAAGATGATGGCCGTGACGTCATAATCCTTCCTAGCCCAGTTGTGTCAAACTGGGGTACTTGATGGTTTCTAGGGGGTACACAAAATGAATCTGTGAATGGGTTCTCAGTTCTCACCAGCATAAAAATAATATAATTAAAGCAATAAAATAAGAAAGATCTAAAAACTATCCCCAATAGCCTCTATGTCATTATGTTAGGCCTATATGAATGAGTTCACATTTTGTTAATGCTGCAATAATTAAGAAAAAATCTCACTTGCTATAGCGAGGTGTTCGTGGTGCAGGAGGTAGGCCTACCAGAGTGTCTCAGGGGATACGCAGCAGTTAAAAGTTTGGGAATGCTCTGGCCTATTCAATGAGGGTGCTCTGTCTGTCTGTCTGTCTGTCTGTCTGTCTGTCTATCTTTGTACATCTGCAGTAGGATAGGCAGCAAATAGTTTTATGTTTATGTATAAAAATTATTTTATTATCTTATTGGTTATGTACTGTAGCCCTGTTATCACATAGCCTATGAGAAGACTGGGCAAAATAAACATCTTGGTGATGTCACTTTTTTCAGGCAATTCTTTAGTGCTTTTTCGCATAGAATCAATTTCTGATGGGACATTTTGTATCACGCATTAGATAATTTGCATATGAAAAGTTCAGATGCAAAACCCCCTAACTCCACTTGACCACTTTTTGAGAAAAAGGCCATTTTTTATCAGGCGTTTACAGTGTTTTGATTGTAAACAGATATTTTAGACAAAGCTGGGAACATGTTTTATTTTATTTCTTCACAAAAACATTTCATTTACATATTCTAGATTTATACGGGATTCACACAATATCATTAACTCAGTTTTCACAAAAATGGTGTTTAGGGGGTTTTGCATCTGAACTCTTCATATTTTGCAAAATTTTGGGGGAAATTCGAGGAACCTTGTCTCCAGGGTCTAAATTTTTTTTTTGATATTTTGGTCCAAACAACCCCTATTTACTGTGATCATTACAAAAACTTTAGTCTGATATCTTATTGAGTTGCAGAGATACTGTATGCCATTTCAATTGGCCTATGGATAGATTTGAAAACTCCAAATAAATTCCAGCATTTGATGCATACCACTCTTTAAAATACCTCTTTCATATCATATATATATATATATATATATATATATATATATATATATATATATATATATATATATACAGGGTATAAAATTAACTTTTAGACCCACCTGCCAATGATCATTTACCGCCCAAAAAATATTTTTACCGGCCACTGAAACAAAATTTAAGGTGCTTTTTAGAACAACTTTACTTTTCTCTCAAGTGTCTCTGTAACAAAAGGCATCAACTACTACGGCGCCTACTGGCTCCGCTCATTTCATTTCACATTAATGACGAAAGTCATAGGCATATGAAGCAATTTCAGTAGTCTGCCAATGGCAGGTAGTTTGGTTTTTGTTATTAGCCAAACCAAATTTTTACCCGCATTTGGCTGGTGGCGGGTGCTAATTTTAAACCCTGTATATATATATATATATATATATATATATATATATATATATATATATATATATATATATATTACTTTTGAATATTTATCTGGCCCAAAGATGATGCCCTAAGTCTGATGCCAAGTGATTTAGACTAGCCTACAGCTGGAAATAAATGTCAACTTAAGCCAAAATGGTAATTTTTGTTTCAATATGACAAATTCAGCCACAAAAGGTTTTAGTTTCATATAAAACTGTTTGGGTCCAAATAGGACTACTGCCCCCATGATGTTACTAACAAAGCCCTAAACCACATCCTTACTTGAAGTACTTTCACTGCCCACTTTTTTAGGCCTACTTAATATCTCCAGTTCCTCCAACTTTTCAAGGCTCCCGGCTGTTTATCACAATAAGACCCAGCCAAAGATTCTTTAGAACACCATCTCTGACCCAGCTATAAAAGCATTTTATTACATCTTTACTTTATCACAGTAATGTTCACTCTCATGTCTCCAGGGTTTGGCACTAGTTCCAAAATATCTCTTTCAGTGCTGAGAACTCTGGACCTTCCTGTTTAGTTTCCAGCATTCACAGACATGTGGCATATTTGACTAGCTCAAACATGCAGGGTGCAATTGAAACATTGAGCTAATATGTGCAGGGTCGTTTCAAGGTACTTAGGGGCCCCAAGCAAACAGGACATGGGGGCCTTTCACCCCCAATAAAAGCCTATATGAACCACATTGTTATAATCTTCAAGCGTCTTCAATGTAACAATTTGTATTGTACAGTTGTCAAACTCCAGTTTAAAAATATTTTTGTTGAAAAACACCACCAACTAAACTACTAAGATGATTAAACAATCTTGGGGGCCCCTTTCAGCCTGGGGCCCCATGCAGGCAATTGGCTATTTTGCCTGTCCTGTTGCTATGGCCCTGAGACAGAGACCCTTTTCAGTTCACACAATAAGAATGATGCAGACAGATTATATTATTCACCACTAGATGGCATTAGAGAGCATTTGAAGCGTTTGAGCGTTTGAAGTTTCATGAACAGCTGAAGGCTTCAAGAATGCATCATGTAGCCCAATACTTCTCAAACATTTTCAGAACAAGGACCACTTGACCCAAATAATGCTTTTAATGTTCAGGGACCACCTGCCCTTGCACCCTCTCAAAGTAATTTGCTCCTTGACAAATAAGCGATCTTGCAGAGGCATTTTGTCTTTACGGTATAGAGATAACTACTGTGCATGATACTGTCATGGCCAAAAGTTTTTTTGTATACACATGATCATTTCCTTCATGTGTATTGGAACACTATAAAAAAATAAAGAAGAAGTTGTACATAAGATATGGTCTGGGAATTATTGGCACCCTCAACTTAAAATGTGATTGCACACCTGCTGGAAAAGGTAACTGAATCTAATCACTTCCCAGAATCATCAGTAAGCTTTTATATTTGAGGGGTGGCTCCTCACAACAGCAGTATTGGGATCTCTCAAAGAGCAATTAATCTCATTTAGATTGGGATGCATGACTTCTCTAGTACTTTGTTGCCAACCATGGGTGCTTTTTGGAGTAGCCTTTGTTTGCTGTCATTTTACTTCTGAAACAAATGAAGTAAATTTTAATATTAAAATCAATATTTGAGGGGCCCAAAAACATTTTTTATCATAGGGCCCAAAATTTCTATCAGTGCCCCTGCATGACCTGGCTTTGGAGTACCCATGCTCCTTTGCAGACTTCCTTTCATTTTACTCTGCAAAGCAGCATGGTGACCATGGACGATTTTCTCGCCTGCTTTAGGTAACCAATTGCAGAACAAAAAGGGACTAGCATGACCACCGATTTTATTTTACGTCCCCTGGTGGCACTGGTATTGGCTCTGAGCTATGCACAGATGCTATGATAGACATTCGTGGCACCTAAAAATGGCTCTGGACAATCATTAAGGACAATTCTGCTATGAGAAAGGTATAGGTGGGTCTGCAGACTAAATATCACTTGTGATTTTTTAGTTTGGCGATAGCCAGGCTACCCATGACCTGTGACACAGACAAAGCTTTCTAACATGGGCTCTATGTTGTGTAACGGATGCCAACCAGCTCGGCTAGCTGGCAGCAGTACGTGTAAATCCTCACAACTCAATTTGTCAATGGGCATTTCTGGCTGCTGAGTTAAAAGCTTTTAGCTCAGTGGTTAGAGCGATTCACTCCCATGCCGTTGGTTTATTGTAGCTGGCGAGGTGGCGGGTTTGAGACCTGTGTGCGGTGCGGATTGCCACTGGCGATCCGTTGCATCCCAAAAATTTTTGGTAATCTTCACATTTCATGAGGTCATATGTCATTGCACCCATCATCTTTGAACTTCCACCATGATTTTAGATACTGACTTCTTTTCTGTTTAGTCCTCATTCCATTTCCAGGAAAAGGAAGAATGACATGCTTTACATAAACAGCCTGGTCGTTCACCAAAACGTTAGCCTGACATAGCCCGACCATAATACTGCTGTTCATCCGTATTCATGGTCTGGAGGTTCTTTAACCTGGCGCGATTATACTGCGGGGGGAGGGCATTCACTTTTGGTTTGAAACAATTGGACAGTTCGTCTAATCAGCGTCGCTTATTGGCCGGTAGACTCTCTACCGATATAAACACGCCCAAGAGGACCGTTCCCAGACCATGGATACGTATGAACATTCGTATTATGGGCGGGCTATGTCAGGCTACCAAAACGTACCTGCGCAAGCATAAATGCTTGTAAGAGAATGTTTTGTAGATGACCAGAGCAAAGCTTTTAGGCAAATCGTGTCATTCAAATATTTACAGAAAATAGAAAAAAGTTGAAGGGGCCAACAATTTTGAGTAGACCATTTTCTGTTTTGTTTGTAAAATTAATTATATGAAATTTACCTTAGTCCACACTTATGCCATGAACTGCGGTAGAGCCTTTTTTCACTGTAACGAGCCTTTAACCATCAAAGTAACTAGCAAGCTGGTAAGTTATTATTATTATATTCAACTTGCTTCAGCACCTGTAATATCTGGATGTGCGCGCACCTCCACAACTCTACATGTCCTTTAAATATCCCCTCCACTCATCCAGTAAGTAGCAAGCTGGTAAG
>JAODXP020000014.1:37029-39529 GCA_027497455.2 Sardinella longiceps
TTTGGGTTAGTTTGCTCAGGGTTTTGTGGGGCCACAGTAATGGTGCGGTTTTGGTATTTTCCAACAACAAAAGGGATTATAAAATGGGTTTCTGTAGCCTGACGAGTGATAAACCCCCCCCCCCCCCCGGTAAAACTAATCAGCGCAATTAGCAAGCAATTTAAACAACGCTAAGCTCGCCCAAAAACTCCCTGTCCAGTTATAACGTTGTGATTAGCTAAATACCACGATGTCTGAATAAAACCAAGAACGTAAACAGCTCAGACGCAATCGAGATCTGAGCTATGGCTGGTGCCTAGACTCACTCGCTGAGTAAATTTAATTTGCTATCGCTAGAGTGCGTCTGGAGTTCTAGGCTAGGGTTTCTGATGGCTAGACCTGATTTCTGCGAGTCTACTCCAGTTCATTATTAACTCTCAGTCAGGGATCAGGATTGTGTGTGTGTCTTACAATGGTGAGGAGGCCTGAGGTCAGACTGGAGACAAGGTCTTTGCCGGCGCGAGCGCAGACGATGGTGTTGTGAGCTCCAGACACCGCTGGGCCGTGATCTGCTGTCACCATCAGACACATCTCGATGAACTGGCAGGCGTAGCGGGGCAGCCTACACACACACACACACACACACAGAGTTAGACGAATCTATAAGCTGACATGTCTGTAACCCTCCCTCCTTTCAGTTTCAGAAAATTCTGTGGGAAACACTGGTGTGTGTGTGTGTGTGTGTGTGTGTGTGTGTGTGTGTGTGTGTGTGTGTGTCTCACCGTCTCTGGAACCACAGTAGTCCAAGCACACCTCCGAGCCCCATTTCCTCCTTGAAGACCTCAGTGATTGGCATCCCAGCGTAGATCAGCTCCTGACCGCGCTCATCACAGATACTCGTCATGAAGGACGCCGGCTTACGGATCAGACCTAACTCCTAAAACACACACATACACACACATGCTCATTACAGATACTCGTTGGTACTTTCTAAGCCCATTCAACTGTTGATACATTTTGATAGCGGCTTGCTCCATAGACTACACCCGTGGTCCCCAAACTTTTGTCTTAAGAGGGCCGGGTCGTTCTGCTTGGCTCTTTCAGAGGGCCGGGGGCTAGCCATCTACCATGTAAATTATAGTAGATACAAAATTACCTCTTTAACTTAACTTGTGTAACACTAGTCAATCTTACTGGCGTTACGTAATAGCAGTCAACTTTACTTTTCTGTTCCCAGTGCCAGAGGAATGGTGACAACAAGTTTTTCCCCAACCGAGCAAATCAAAACTACTACTGCGACTCTTGAGAGTTTTTGTGTTATTGTGTGTGTGTGTGTGTGTGTGTGTGTACGCTGCTGAGGGCTGTTTTCTGTTGATGGGGAATAATGATGCAAGAAAAGCCACTGAGCAGAAACTGCAGGAAGCTAGACAGCAAAGCGTGTATGTGTGTGTGTGTGTGTGTGTGTGTGTATTATGTGTGTGTGTGTGTGTGAGAAAGAGACATCGAACAGTCCACTGCTGAGTGTGTGTGTTTTAATGCTGACAAACAATCTCCCACTGCAGTGGAATTTGTGACCTCTGCATCAGAAAGACTAATTAATGAAGGTTTCTAATTAAAGTGGTTAATTAACAAAAACTTCTTAATTAAACCTGAAGGGAGGGAGAGAAGAGAGGAAGCGAAGAAGAAGAAGAGAGAAGAGAGGGAGAGAAGAAGAGAGGGAGAAGAAAAGAGGGAAGGGAGGGAAGAGAGGGAGAAAAACCAGATGCTGGAGGGGAGGCTACATCCTCTCATCTCTTCTTTCATCTTTGTCCCTTATCCCTCGTTCGTGTCCTCACATCAAACACACACACACTCAATCGGCCCTGGGGCACTAACTATTTATAGGCTAGGGCATATAAACTCTATGTGTACACGTACGTGTGTGTGTGTGTGTGTGAGAGAGTGAGTGAGTACGTACATACTCTGGCCCATGAGTAATCCATTGGAACAGTAGTGTGTGTGTGTGTGTGTGTGTGTGTGTGTGTGTGTGTGTGTGTGTGTGTGTGTGTGTGTGTGTGTGTGTACATACTCTGGCCCATGAGTAATCCATTGGAACAGTAGGGGGCGGGACTTCCTTGGCTGGAGTGATCACTCCTGATGCTACCAAGTCATCATACACAGACCTGTCAATCAAACACACACAGCAAAAGAGAGAAATCATCAAGGAGAGTTTGTGTGAACAATCAATTTAGGTGTGTTTAACTAGCTACCATTATAGGTAAGAGTTGAGTCAATGTCTGGCAACTGACATTGCCTGTAGAAAATTTGAAGGCTATAGGCAAGTTACCTCACTCATGTCAGATCATGCGCTACGTAACTTTCGTAAGGCACTTCCGCGCAACGATCTGATGTTGAAGCCCATCAGAGAGATTTCAAGCCATTATTCTCTAACCGGACCAATCAGGGCCGCTAGCTGCTGTAGAGGGTGTGACGTAGCGAACAAGCAACTGTTTTGAATCCAACCAATCCAACAAACTTAACC
>JAODXP020000014.1:44529-49619 GCA_027497455.2 Sardinella longiceps
GTGTGTGTGTGTGTGTGTGTGTGTGTGTGTGTGTGTGTGTGTCGTACAGGTGTCTAGTCTCCCCACACGGAAGCACAGTTTCGGCCTCACCTGTGTGCGAGACGCCTTGTACAGCATCGGTGGCCATGGCAACTTCAGCCCGGGCTTCAAAGACGTGAGTGTGTACGAGCCACATCAGGACCGCTGGGTCAGTATGGAGTCGGCGCCGCGGATCTTACGGGACGTGAAGGCGGTGAGCGTGGAGGACCGCTACGTGTACGTGACCGCACGCACGCCTGTGGACACAGACAACGAGGATGGGCTGAAGACGGTGACCACGCGCTACGACACCGACAGCCGGCAGTGGACAGAGGTGGACGGGCTGCCTCTCATCGATAACTACTGCGCCTTCCAGGTGTGTGTGTGTGTTTGAGATGAGATAAATTTGGACTACCTCTCATAACTACTGCGTCTTCCAGGTGTGTGTGTGTATGTGTGTGATGAGATAAAATAGTGTGTGTGTGTACGTATGTGTGATGGACTGCCTCTCATGGATAACTACTGTGTCTTCCAGGTGTGTGTGTGTGTGTGTGTGTGTGTGTGTGTGTGTGAGAGATAAAGTTGGACTGCCTCTCATGTATAACTACTTCCAGGTGTGTGTGTGTGTGTGTGTGTGTGTGTGTGAGAGAGAGAGAGTGTGAGTCTGAGTGTGTGTGTGTGTGTGTGTGTGTGTTGGACTGCCTCTCATGTATAACTCCTGTGTCTTCCAGGCAGCCGTTGCTTCTAGTAACTTCTACCACACAGCCTCCTGCTGCCCGCGGAGTTACCATGGCGTCAGCGATGAGGAGGCTCGCCTGGCGACCAGCGCCCGTAGTCATGACGACCTGCTGGACAGCCTCCCTCCTGAGGTCACAGGCATCGAGGGGGCCGCCATCTGTTACCTAGACGATGACGTGTTTGTGATCGGCGGCTGGAAGAACAGCGACGACGTGGACAAGCAGTACCGCCGCGAGGCGTATCGATACTGCGCCCGCCGCAAGCGCTGGACGCTCCTCCCCCGATGCCTCAGGCTCGTTGCCGGGCAACAGCATGCCACGTGCGCATCCCCTACCGCTACCTGTGTGGCGCCCAGCGCTACCCCATGCCCCAGAACCTCGTACGCCAGCGCGACCGCATGCAACAGATGCAGCAGCTGCACCGCCGAACACTCACGCTACGCAGACAGCTGCAGTCTCAAATCGAGTGTTAGACACACACACACACACACACACACACACACACACACACACACAAATACAGCACGCTCACACTATGCAGACACAGATTGAGTGTTTCATAAACACACACACACACAAATAAATATACAGCATCCAGCATAGCTACTAACTAGCATGGGTGTGTTTCCCTAAAGCATAGTTACTAACCATTTATCAACTTAGTTATTTCAGTGGTGTGTTCCAATATCCATACTTCAATGAGTACACTTCAACGGAGTACACTGTCCGCACTTACTAAGTGCACAGATTTCAACAGGCCAGTGTTGATCCAAACTGAATTAATCATTTGGCACTTATGGGAAATTACAAAATGCTATAGGTTGACCTAGCTGCTACATAGCATCTAGCAAATAACTAGCTGAAATATGGTAAACCAGCACTACTACAATGCACACTAATCCCCTTGATGCAGTGGAATCTGTAAGCATGAGGTCTATGGCAGAATCCCAGAATTTCACAGAATTTTTAAAAGCTTTAAAGTCTGACTGCCTCTGCACGCAATAGGACAGTGCTATGACCAGGGGTTAAAGTGTGTGTGTGTGTGTGTGTGTGTGTGTGTGTGTGTGGGGGTGGGGGGCAGGTCCGGCACCTCAGATAAATCCCATTCATCTCCTATAAATTTTTCTTTGTTTAGGCCGACACAAAATATCAGAGATCCCACTTTAACCACTGGCTATGACCAGTCGGAGCAACAAATAAGCCTCTACAAACACACAACTCTAAGCCTAGCCTGGCTTTGCCTTCCTATGTAGCTCTGCTCAATAATCATTTCCCTCCACGAATCCGTCTTTGGCAATTGGCAACGTTTGGAGAGATCAGTTCCATACCGAGCTAAAAAGCAAGCAGGATCGGGAGTTGTGAGAGATCATAACGTCAGGTTTCTGTTGTTGTAGCGTAGCTTATTCACCACCAAGCTGGTGCATAACGTTAAGAGATTGGGTGAAATCAGACTTCATCATTTCAAACTTATACAGTTCACACCTCCAGCTAGCAATTGTTTGTCAATGGTGAAATCCTGAAGCTAAAGCGCAGACCAAGGGGATGGCCAAAGCCAGAGTACACTAAGCCATTCCAACTCCCACATAGAGGCTTGTCATTGGTCCCCATGTCTACCCTTAATGATGGTTCAATTTCACAGCTTCTTATGGCTCACGGCTAGATGTACTTGCTGAGCAAGGGTGCACTTCCCAGGGGCATAGTTGCTAACTAAATTAGGAACTTTGTTGGTTGCAATGTTTTTTTCCCCCATTGGCAATCAACTAACTTGCTAACCAGTTAGCAACTATGCTTTAGGGAAATGAGTTTGCTATCGCTAGCAGACGTGTAGATTTCTGGGCTACACAGTGTAAGCTGAGTGTTCTGTGCTGTGTGATTGTTTCTGATAGCCTTACAGTTGTGGAGTTTATGTTTCTTCTATTGATCATTTGTACAGTGTACATATGTACTGTAATTATGCAGGCTGTGTTATTTCTATGGATAATCTGTAAATATGTAATTATGGAGGCTATGCTGTGCCTATTGATAACTGTAATTATGCAGGCTATGTTGATATCCAGGCTATGTTTTTTATGAATGATCTGTACATCTGTAATTATGCAGGCTTTGTAATTATGCAAGATATGTTGTTTCTATGGATAATCTGCACATCTGTAATCATGCAGGCTATGTTGATATCCAGGCTATGTAATTATGCAGGCTATGTTGTTTCTATGGATAATCTGCACATCTGTAATTATGCAGGCTATGTTGTTTCTATGGATAATCTGTACATCTGTAATTATGCAGGCTATGTTGATATCCAGGCTATGTAATTATGCAGGCTATGTAATTATGCAGGATATGTTGATATCCAGGCTATGTAATTATGCAGGCTATGTTGTTTCTATGGATAATCTGCACATCTGTAATCATGCAGGCTATGTTGATATCCAGGCTATGTAATTATGCAGACTATGTTGTTTTGTATTGATAATCTGTACATCTGTAATTATGCAGGCTATGTTGTTTCTATTGAAAACCTGTAATCAGGCAGGCTGTGTAATTGTGCAGGCTATGTTGATATCCAGGCTGTGTAATTGTGCAGGCTATGTTGCCCTCTGTCTGACGGGTGCAGCAACTGGGAAGTGTTCTCAGAGTCTAATAAACTGGGAAAAATACCTGAATAACTGATGGAGTTGTGTGTGTCACACACACACACACACACAGCACCTCCTGCCCTGTCCCAGCACTTTAGTCTTTACACCCCCTCCTCTTCAATGCACTCATCCTGCATTTGATTCCACTTCTGCACTATGAATCTCACCAATCCATGAATGGGAGTCATAATAATTTCAATGGAAATATGTTAACTGACAAGGTAATGCGGTTGCGGTTTCAGTTTCATTCGGCTTAGATTTCATTGAAATACCTAAAATAGCCCGTCAGCCCATGGACCCCTAGATGTCACCCAAGTGGCCCATCTTCACGTCATATTACGGATTCTATAACCAATGCTCACTTGAACACACTTGAAATTGGTCAGTATTGGCAGGAATATCCTTAATTTTCACAGCATTTTTGTGCAGAATGCGCGCGGGTTTCAGATTCCAACTAGGAACTAATGTTGCGCAGAGGTGGGGGAACGTTTAGTAGTGACACAAGTTTGTTTTGGTTTGTGAAGCTGGCTGAAAGAGTAACCGGCAGATGTTGACTTTTCCCCCATTTCAATGATCTTTTATTCACACGGGTCTGGCCAGTGGGCTCTGGCTTCAATATGGTAAGAGCATATTTGTAGTTCCAGTTAGTGTTATTTTATAATAACGCTGGAGCGATTTAAAGGTGTCCAAAGAAACCATTCGAAATCTCCAAAATGACCGATGACGCTGTGATTTCTGCCAAGCTATTTTACCTGGAGGGGATGGAATTTGATAACGTTAATTTTTTGTGAAGGAGACCGCTCTTCTATTATTAGCTCACGTTGGATTAACTATGAGCACAGTTCTGATCACAGAGACGGCGCATGCATGAAGCCACCTGTCTTACCTTTAGGCTACTCAAGGACGTAACTTTTGCACCGGTGCGTTGATAAGATTGCTCTATACGCTGCACACTGGTGTGCAACATGCTTCTGAGAGTTTACTTTCGTTTAGTGGGCGTGTCTCACCCTATCAGCAATTGAGGTATACCATCTGCCGCATTAAAACTCAGTGCCCATTCTCGTAATGGCTTTGATCTTTGTGTGCTGTCCTGTGTCATAATAACGTTACTTGATCTCTTTGTGCTGCGCTGTGTCCATTAATTCTTTGATCTGATTGGTACTGAAATATTCTCTATGGGCTTGTTTCACACCTGAACATTCCGACATTCCATGGTAGTAAACTGAACATTCTGTCATTGAAATATATTGAATTTCTCCCTCTTTCTGACATTTTAAAACATGTCTAAATTTCTTTCCTTCAAATAATGCCCATGGGAAGCCCACAAATTGGGAAGCCATTTTTTCTAAGTCAGAAAGAGGGATAAATTCAATGCATTTCAGTGATAGAATGTTCAGTTTACTACCATGGAATGGTTTTAGAGTCTCTGAATGTTCAGGTGTGAAGCAACATGTGTGAGGAATATTGTGTTGCTAAGCAACATGTGTTAGGAATATTGTGTTGATAAGCAACATCCACCTTTCAGGTGTTCCACTTCCCCTGGACAAGAGTTCGGAAGCTTCTGTCCGTCTGGAACCAACTCAGCAGACACGAGGTAAGACACACACACACACACCTGATGTAATATTTGTAGTATGTAGGCTGAAGCCAAACTTGCATGTATGATTTGTGTGTGTATGCAAGTTCATGTGCATGTGTG
>JAODXP020000014.1:49719-64719 GCA_027497455.2 Sardinella longiceps
GCCGACTCAGCTCCTGGATCTACACACACACACACACACACACACACACACGTACGTGATCGTGCATGCACACATACACACACACATGCACATGAACTTGCATACACACACAAATCATACATGCAAGTTTGGCTTCAGCCTACATACTACAAATATTACATCAGGTGTGTGTGTGTGTGTCTTACCTCGTGTCTGCTGAGTTGGTTCCAGACGGACAGAAGCTTCCGAACTCTTGTCCAGGGGAAGTGGAACACCTGAAAGGTGGATGTTGCTTATCAACACAATATTCCTAACACATGTTGCTTAGCAACACAATATTCCTCACACATGTTGCTTCACACCTGAACATTCAGAGACTCTAAAACCATTCCATGGTAGTAAACTGAACATTCTATCACTGAAATGCATTGAATTTATCCCTCTTTCTGACTTAGAAAAAATGGCTTCCAAATTTGTGGGCTTCCCATGGGCATTATTTGAAGGAAAGAAATTTAGACATGTTTTAAAATGTCAGAAAGAGGGAGAAATTCAATATATTTCAATGACAGAATGTTCAGTTTACTACCATGGAATGTCGGAATGTTCAGGTATGAAACAAGCCCATAGAGAATATTTCAGTACCAATCAGATCAAAGAATTAATGGACACAGTGCAGCACAAAGAGATCAAGTAACGTTATTATGACACAGGACAGCACAGAAAGATCAAAGCCATTACGAGAATGGGCACTGAGTTTTAATGCGGCAGATGGTATACCTCAATTGCTGATAGGGTGAGACACGCCCACTAAACGAAAGTAAACTCTCAGAAGCATGTTGCACACCAGTGTGCAGCGTATAGAGCAATCTTATCAACGCACCGGTGCAAAAGTTACGTCCTTGAGTAGCCTAAAGGTAAGACAGGTGGCTTCATGCATGCGCCGTCTGTGGTGATCAAACTGTGCTCATAGTTAATCCAACGTGAGCTAATAATAGAAGAGCGGTCTCCTTCACAAAAAATTAACGTTATCAAATTCCATCCCCTCCAGGTAAAATAGCTTGGCAGAAATCACAGCGTCATCGGTCATTTTGGAGATTTCGAATGGTTTCTTTGGACACCTTTAAATCGCTCCAGCGTTATTATAAAATAACACTAACTGGAACTACAAATATGCTCTTACCATATTGAAGCCAGAGCCCACTGGCCAGACCCGTGTGAATAAAAGATCATTGAAATGGGGGAAAAGTCAACATCTGCCGGTTACTCTTTCAGCCAGCTTCACAAACCAAAACAAACTTGTGTCACTACTAAACGTTCCCCCACCTCTGCGCAACATTAGTTCCTAGTTGGAATCTGAAACCCGCGCGCATTCTGCACAAAAATGCTGTGAAAATTAAGGATATTCCTGCCAATACTGACCAATTTCAAGTGTGTTCAAGTGAGCATTGGTTATAGAATCCGTAATATGACGTGAAGATGGGCCACTTGGGTGACATCTAGGGGTCCATGGGCTGACGGGCTATTTTAGGTATTTCAATGAAATCTAAGCCGAATGAAACTGAAACCGCAACCGCATTACCTTGTCAGTTAACATATTTCCATTGAAATTATTATGACTCCCATTCATGGATTGGTGAGATTCATAGTGCAGAAGTGGAATCAAATGCAGGATGAGTGCATTGAAGAGGAGGGGGGTGTAAAGACTAAAGTGCTGGGACAGGGCAGGAGGTGCTGTGTGTGTGTGTGTGTGTGACACACACAACTCCATCAGTTATTCAGGTATTTTTCCCAGTTTATTAGACTCTGAGAACACTTCCCAGTTGCTGCACCCGTCAGACAGAGGGCAACATAGCCTGCACAATTACACAGCCTGGATGATCAACATAGCCTGCAACAGATTACAACAGCCTGTAATTCAGATGTACAGGTTTTCAATAGAAACAAAATAGCCTGCATAATTACAGATGTACAGATTATCAATACAAAACAACATAGTCTGCATAATTACATAGCCTGGATATCAACATAGCCTGCATGATTACAGATGTGCAGATTATCCATAGAAACAACATAGCCTGCATAATTACATAGCCTGGATATCAACATAGCCTGCATGATTACATAGCCTGCATAATTACATAGCCTGGATATCAACATAGCCTGCATAATTACAGATGTACAGATTATCCATAGAAACAACATAGCCTGCATAATTACAGATGTGCAGATTATCCATAGAAACAACATAGCCTGCATAATTACATAGCCTGGATATCAACATAGCCTGCATGATTACAGATGTGCAGATTATCCATAGAAACAACATATCTTGCATAATTACAAAGCCTGCATAATTACAGATGTACAGATCATTCATAAAAAACATAGCCTGGATATCAACATAGCCTGCATAATTACAGTTATCAATAGGCACAGCATAGCCTCCATAATTACATATTTACAGATTATCCATAGAAATAACACAGCCTGCATAATTACAGTACATATGTACACTGTACAAATGATCAATAGAAGAAACATAAACTCCACAACTGTAAGGCTATCAGAAACAATCACACAGCACAGAACACTCAGCTTACACTGTGTAGCCCAGAAATCTACACGTCTGCTAGCGATAGCAAACTCATTTCCCTAAAGCATAGTTGCTAACTGGTTAGCAAGTTAGTTGATTGCCAATGGGGGAAAAAAACATTGCAACCAACAAAGTTCCTAATTTAGTTAGCAACTATGCCCCTGGGAAGTGCACCCTTGCTCAGCAAGTACATCTAGCCGTGAGCCATAAGAAGCTGTGAAATTGAACCATCATTAAGGGTAGACATGGGGACCAATGACAAGCCTCTATGTGGGAGTTGGAATGGCTTAGTGTACTCTGGCTTTGGCCATCCCCTTGGTCTGCGCTTTAGCTTCAGGATTTCACCATTGACAAACAATTGCTAGCTGGAGGTGTGAACTGTATAAGTTTGAAATGATGAAGTCTGATTTCACCCAATCTCTTAACGTTATGCACCAGCTTGGTGGTGAATAAGCTACGCTACAACAACAGAAACCTGACGTTATGATCTCTCACAACTCCCGATCCTGCTTGGTTTTTAGCGAGGTATGGAATTGATCTCTACAAACGATGCCAATGGCCAGACGGACTCGTGGAGGGAAATGATTATTGAGCAGAGCTACATAGGAAGGCAAAGCCAGGCTAGGCTTAGAGTTGTGTGTTTGTAGAGGCTTATTTGTTGCTCCGACTGGTCATAGCCAGTGGTTAAAGTGGGATCTCTGATATTTTGTGTCGGCCTAAACAAAGAAAAATTTATAGGAGATGAATGGGATTTATCTGAGGTGCCGGACCTGCCCCCCACCCCCACACACACACACACACACACACACACACACACACACTTTAACCCCTGGTCATAGCACTGTCCTATTGCGTGCAGAGGCAGTCAGACTTTAAAGCTTTTAAAAATTCTGTGAAATTCTGGGATTCTGCCATAGACCTCATGCTTACAGATTCCACTGCATCAAGGGGATTAGTGTGCATTGGTAGTGCCGGTTTACCATATTTCAGCTAGTTATTTGCTAGATGCTATGTAGCAGCTAGGTCAACCTATAGCATTTTGTAATTTCCCATAAGTGCCACATGATTAATTCAGTTTGGATCAACACTGGCCTGTTGAAATCTGTGCACTTAGTAAGTGCGGACAGTGTACTCCGTTGAAGTGTACTCATTGACGTATGGATATTGGAACACACCACTGAAATAACTAAGTTGATGGTTAGTAACTATGGTTAGTAACTATGCTTTAGGGAAACACACCCATGCTAGTTAGTAGCTATGCTGGATGCTGTATATTTATTTGTGTGTGTGTGTGTTTATGAAACACTCAATCTGTGTCTGCATAGTGTGAGCGTGCTGTATTGTGTGTGTGTGTGTGTGTGTGTGTGTGTGTGTGTGTGTGTGTGTGTCTAACACTCGATTTGAGACTGCAGCTGTCTGCGTAGCGTGAGTGTTCGGCGGTGCAGCTGCTGCATCTGTTGCATGCGGTCGCGCTGGCGTACGAGGTTCTGGGGCATGGGGTAGCGCTGGGCGCCACACAGGTAGCGGTAGGGGATGCGCACGTGGCATGCTGTTGCCCGGCAACGAGCCTGAGGCATCGGGGGAGGAGCGTCCAGCGCTTGCGGCGGGCGCAGTATCGATACGCCTCGCGGCGGTACTGCTTGTCCACGTCGTCGCTGTTCTTCCAGCCGCCGATCACAAACACGTCATCGTCTAGGTAACAGATGGCGGCCCCCTCGATGCCCGTGACCTCAGGAGGGAGGCTGTCCAGCAGGTCGTCATGACTACGGGCGCTGGTCGCCAGACGAGCCTCCTCATCGCTGACGCCATGGTAACTCCGCGGGCAGCAGGAGGCTGTGTGGTAGAAGTTACTAGAAGCAACGGCCGCCTGGAAGACACAGGAGTTATCCATGAGAGGCAGTCCTACACACACACACACACACACACACACACAGGGTTATCCATGAGGCAGTCAACTCACACTCTCTCTCTCACACACACTCACACACACACACACACACACACCTGGAAGTAGTTATACATGAGAGGCAGTCCAACTTTATCTCACACACACACACACACACACACACACACACACACCTGGAAGACACAGTAGTTATCCATGAGAGGCAGTCCATCACACATACACACACACACACACTATTTTATCTCATCACACACACTCTCTCACACACACACACACCTGGAAGACGCAGTAGTTATGAGAGGTAGTCCAAATTTATCTCATCTCAAACACACACACACACCTGGAAGGCGCAGTAGTTATCGATGAGAGGCAGCCCGTCCACCTCTGTCCACTGCCGGCTGTCGGTGTCGTAGCGCGTGGTCACCGTCTTCAGCCCGTCCTCATTGTCTGTGTCCACAGGCGTGCGTGCGGTCACGTACACGTAGCGGTCCTCCACGCTCACTGCCTTCACGTCCCGTAAGATCCGCGGCGCCGACTCCATACTGACCCAGCGGTCCTGATGTGGCTCGTACACACTCACGTCTTTGAAGCCCGGGCTGAAGTTGCCATGGCCACCGATGCTGTACAAGGCGTCTCGCACACAGGTGAGGCCGAAACTGTGCTTCCGTGTGGGGAGACTAGACACCTGTACGACACACACACACACACACACACACACACACACACACACACACACACACACAGGTGAGGCCGAAACTGTGCTTCAGTGTGGGGAGACTAGACACCTGTACGACACACACACACACACAGGTGAGGCCGAAACTGTGCTTCAGTGTGGGGAGACTAGACACCTGTACGACACACACACACACACACACACACACACACACACACACACAGGTGAGGCCGAAACTGTGCTTCAGTGTGGGGAGACTAGACACCTGTACGACACACACACACACACACACACACACACAGGTGAGGCCGAAACAGTGCTTCCGTGTGGGGAGACTAGACACCTGTACGACACACACACACACACACAAACCTGTTTTGCTCAGCTTTAGGAGGCACGCAGTATTCAAACACTTGGATAAACACAACACACACAAACGCGCAGACAGACACACACACACACACACACACACACACACAGAGGAGAGGCCGAAGCAGTGCTTAGCTGAGCATACGGCACACACACACACCTGTTCCTGGCTGTTTGTGGCTGAGCTGTATTGCTCACACACACACACACACACACACCTGTTCCCAGCTGTTTCTGGTAGCGCTGTATCGCTCACACACACACACAGACTTGTTTCAGAGTGTTGCTGTCAGGGCTGTACCACATGACCACACACACACACGTCCTCAGCTGTTCCCAGGTGTTTCTGGCAGGGCTGTAGCGCTCACACACGCGCGCACACACACACACACACACACACCTACCTGCTCCCAGTTGTTACTGGCTGGGCTGTACCGCTCACACGCGCGCGCGCACACACACACACACACAATCACACACACACACACACACACACACACCCCTACCTGCTCCCAGGTGTTGCTGGCTGGGCTGTACCGCTCACACACATGCGCACGCACACACACAAATCCACACACACACACACACACCTACCTGTTCCCAGGTGTTTCTGGCTGGGCTGTAGCGTTCAACGGTCTTGGCGAATCCCGGCTCCATGGATCCCGCTACGTAGACATGCGTTGCCGTGGAGGCGAGGGCGTGTCCATCCAGGTGGTTGTGGATGTGTGGCAGGTTGACCCAGCGGTCCTCGGCGGCAAAGTAGCCCACGCACTCGCTCAGGTAGTCCCCCCCCTCCGAGACTCCGCCCACCACCATGATCACATCCATGTTCTGCCCCGCCCGCGGCTGAGTCTGATTGGACAGGAGCTGAGAGGGCAGGTGTGTGTGTCCGTCGGAGGGCAGGTGTGTATGTGTGTCGGAAGGCAGGTGCGTGTGTGCGTCGGCGCCTGCGGGCACCTTGGGTCCCTCCCCACTGAGCGCGTGTGCCTCCACGGCTTCCACCACCATCTGCAGGCAGGGGCGCTCTGAGCCACGAGGGGTTCCACTTTCAGCACGCGCGACAGGAAGCTGGGTCTCATGAGCGGCAGGCGGAGAAGAGAGAAGAGCTCCTCGAAGTGCCGCTGACGCTCAGCCTCGTCCCGACGCACCCAGCGCACCGCTGTCTCGAACAGGACCTCCTCTGTATCCACGGTGATCTCGGCGTCTGCCAGCCAATCACGTACCAGGTGGAAGGGCAGCGTCAGGAACTCCTCGTCTAGCGCCACCTGCTGGAAGTTGCGTCTGATGAGGTCCGCGGCCCGCAGAGCCAGACGCTCCAGACTGTACATGTGCGCCAGGCTGTGGATCGCCACGCAGTTCGCCAGACTCAGCTTACGCTTCAGAAACTCCCCACAGAACTCCTTCAGCTGGGTCAAGAGAAACCTAAACAAACACAGAGACAACCACAAGCACAACCATGAGCACAAGGAGGGTTTATTGTCATATGCATGCGCTGCTGGCTTTAAAAAATGCAGTGAGATGGTGTCTGTAATTGCCAATACATCTGTTAGTATGTACATTATGTTAGCAATGAACGCTAGAACACACACATTTGATGATCAGATTAGTTGAACTGAACTATATTATTTTGTTATGGGCATTATTGACTTTTAGTGCGCAGTGCAGTTAATCAGCCATGTTACTGAACGACAGCAGTCACAGCCTCAGTTGATCTGCATCTAGGCTAACGTTAACGCTAAGTCACACAATCCTAACTATAGCCTACTCAAATAGTGTAGAAAACACACGTTCCTATATATTTAAATAGATACATTTCCGGGCCATTACTGCACAGACCTCGCCCTTGGCCACGTCGCGCGCGTTAACGTTAACTCACCTGTCCGCGAGCTCCAGCACTTCGTGGATATTTCC
The DNA here is from genome assembly GCA_027497455.2 of Sardinella longiceps. Classification (NCBI taxonomy): domain Eukaryota; kingdom Metazoa; phylum Chordata; class Actinopteri; order Clupeiformes; family Clupeidae; genus Sardinella; species Sardinella longiceps. Next base: position 57,154 of record JAODXP020000014.1, read on the forward strand.
CGTGCTCACGCGGATCTCTCCCGTATACATGAACTGGACGACGCTCTCTACCGTCTCCCGGTCCGGACCGGTCTCCGAGGTCCACTCCTTCATCTCCACGCGCCCAGACAGAGATTCGGCATACTGACCACCGAGTAACGGAGAGAAGTAGTCGGTAGCTGCCGACAGCACGGAGCGGTGCGCCATCAACTCAAAGCAGTCGTCACTTTCTCCGTGACTCCCGCGACTGAAAACTAAAGTGACATCGCAGAACAGCCCGAGCTTCCGCTGTTCGTTCTGGCGGCGTGAGAGCTCCGAGCAGTGGCTCGTGGAGGCAAATTCCTCGGCCTCCTAGTCCTCAGAGTCTCCGTCACCGCCCAGGCCGCCGCCGTTAGTCCCGGTCCCTCCCGCGCTGCCGCTGCTGCTTCGGCCCGCGTGTTCCGAGTTCGGTGCGGCCGCCGCCATGTCCCTCACGGCGGGTTTGGTCCGTAGGAGCCGCAACAGACACGTCCTGTTGAGGAGACTCACGCACGAACACACAAACATAAACACGGACGGTCAGGCGCACGCACATGCATTGCGCAGGCGCAGAAAGATGATGGCCGTGACGTCATAATCCTTCCTAGCCCAGTTGTGTCAAACTGGGGTACTTGATGGTTTCTAGGGGGTACACAAAATGAATCTGTGAATGGGTTCTCAGTTCTCACCAGCATAAAAATAATATAATTAAAGCAATAAAATAAGAAAGATCTAAAAACTATCCCCAATAGCCTCTATGTCATTATGTTAGGCCTATATGAATGAGTTCACATTTTGTTAATGCTGCAATAATTAAGAAAAAATCTCACTTGCTATAGCGAGGTGTTCGTGGTGCAGGAGGTAGGCCTACCAGAGTGTCTCAGGGGATACGCAGCAGTTAAAAGTTTGGGAATGCTCTGGCCTATTCAATGAGGGTGCTCTGTCTGTCTGTCTGTCTGTCTGTCTGTCTGTCTATCTTTGTACATCTGCAGTAGGATAGGCAGCAAATAGTTTTATGTTTATGTATAAAAATTATTTTATTATCTTATTGGTTAATATGTACTGTAGCCCTGTTATCACATAGCCTATGAGAAGACTGGGCAAAATAAACATCTTGGTGATGTCACTTTTTTCAGGCAATTCTTTAGTGCTTTTTCGCATAGAATCAATTTCTGATGGGACATTTTGTATCACGCATTAGATAATTTGCATATGAAAAGTTCAGATGCAAAACCCCTAACTCCACTTGACCACTTTTTGAGAAAAAGGCCATTTTTTATCAGGCGTTTACAGTGTTTTGATTGTAAACAGATATTTTAGACAAAGCCGGGAACATGTTTTATTTTATTTCTTCACAAAAACATTTCATTTACATATTCTAGATTTATACGGGATTCACACAATATCATTAACTCAGTTTTCACAAAAATGGTGTTTAGGGGGTTTTGCATCTGAACTCTTCATATTTTGCAAAATTTTGGGGGAAATTCGAGGAACCTTGTCTCCAGGGTCTAAATTTTTTTTTGATATTTTGGTCCAAACAACCCCTATTTACTGTGATCATTACAAAAACTTTAGTCTGATATCTTATTGAGTTGCAGAGATACTGTATGCCATTTCAATTGGCCTATGGATAGATTTGAAAACTCCAAATAAATTCCAGCATTTGATGCATACCACTCTTTAAAATACCTCTTTCATATCAATATATATATATATATATATATATATATATATATATATATATATATATATATATATATACAGGGTATAAAATTAACTTTTTGAGCCACCTGCCAATGATCATTTACCGGCCAAAAAATATTTTTACCGGCCACTGAAACAAAATTTAAGGTGCTTTTTAGAACAACTTTACTTTTCTCTCAAGTGTCTCTGTAACAAAAGGCATCAACTACTACGGCGCCTACTGGCTCCGCTCATTTCATTTCACATTAATGACGAAAGTCATAGGCATATGAAGCAATTTCAGTAGTCTGCCAATGGCAGGTAGTTTGGTTTTTGTTATTAGCCAAACCAAATTTTTACCCGCATTTGGCTGGTGGCGGGTGCTAATTTTAAACCCTGTATATATATATATATATATATATATATATATATATATATATATATATATATATATTATATATATATTACTTTTGAATATTTATCTGGCCCAAAGATGATGCCCTAAGTCTGATGCCAAGTGATTTAGACTAGCCTACAGCTGGAAATAAATGTCAACTTAAGCCAAAATGGTAATTTTTGTTTCAATATGACAAATTCAGCCACAAAAGGTTTTAGTTTCATATAAAACTGTTTGGGTCCAAATAGGACTACTGCCCCCATGATGTTACTAACAAAGCCCTAAACCACATCCTTACTTGAAGTACTTTCACTGCCCACTTTTTTAGGCCTACTTAATATCTCCAGTTCCTCCAACTCTTCAAGGCTCCCGGCTGTTTATCACAATAAGACCCAGCCAAAGATTCTTTAGAACACCATCTCTGACCCAGCTATAAAAGCATTTTATTACATCTTTGCTTTTATCACAATAATGTTCACTCTCATGTCTCCAGGATTTGGCACTAGTTCCAAAATATCTCTTTCAGTGCTGAGAACTCTGGACCTTCCTGTTTAGTTTCCAGCATTCACAGACATGTGGCATATTTGACTAGCTCAAACATGCAGGGTGCAATTGAAACATTGAGCTAATATGTGCAGGGTCGTTTCAAGGTACTTAGGGGCCCCAAGCAAACAGGACATGGGGGCCTTTCACCCCCAATAAAAGCCTATATGAACCACATTGTTATAATCTTCAAGCGTCTTCAATGTAACAATTTGTATTGTACAGTTGTCAAACTCCAGTTTAAAAATATTTTTGTTGAAAAACACCACCAACTAAACTACTAAGATGATTAAACAATCTTGGGGGCCCCTTTCAGCCTGGGGCCCCATGCAGGCAATTGGCTATTTTGCCTGTCCTGTTGCTATGGCCCTGAGACAGAGACCCTTTTCAGTTCACACAATAAGAATGATGCAGACAGATTATATTATTCACCACTAGATGGCATTAGAGAGCATTTGAAGCGTTTGAGCGTTTGAAGTTTCATGAACAGCTGAAGGCTTCAAGAATGCATCATGTAGCCCAGTACTTCTCAAACATTTTCAGAACAAGGACCACTTGACCCAAATAATGCTTTTAATGTTCAGGGACCACCTGCCCTTGCACCCTCTCAAAGTAATTTGCTCCTTGACAAATAAGCGATCTTGCAGAGGCATTTTGTCTTTACGGTATAGAGATAACTACTGTGCATGATACTGTCATGGCCAAAAGTTTTTTTGTATACACATGATCATTTCCTTCATGTGTATTGGAACACTATAAAAAAATAAAGAAGAAGTTGTACATAAGACTTAAAATATGGTCTGGGAATTATTGGCACCCTCAACTTAAAATGTGATTGCACACCTGCTGGAAAAGGTAACTGAATCTAATCACTTCCCAGAATCAACAACAACCTTTCATATTTGAGGGGTGGCTCCTCACAACAGCAGTATTGGGATCTCTCAAAGAGCAATTAATCTCATTTAGATTGGGATGCATGGCTGGCCACTTTAGATTCTCTAGTACTTTGTTGCCAACCATGGGTGCTTTTTGGAGTAGCCTTTGTTTGCTGTCATTTTACTTCTGAAACAAATGAAGTAAATTTTAATATTAAAATCAATATTTGAGGGGCCCAAAAACATTTTTTATCATAGGGCCCAAAATTTCTATCAGTGCCCCTGCATGACCTGGCTTTGGAGTACCCATGCTCCTTTGCAGACTCCATTTCATTTCACTCTGCAAAGCAGCATGGTGACCATGGACGATTTTCTCGCCTGCTTTAGGTATCCAATTGCAGAACAGAAAGGGACTAGCATGAGCCACCGATTTTATTTTACGTCCCCTGGTGGCGCTGGTATTGGCTCTGAGCTACGCACAGATGCTATGATAGACATTCGTGGCGCCTAAAAAATGGCTCTGGACAATCATTAAGGACAATTCTGCTATGAGAAAAGGTATAGGTGGGTCTGCAGACTAAATATCACTTGTGATTTTTTAGTTTGGCGATAGCCAGGCTACCCATGACCTGTGACACAGACAAAGCTTTCTAACATGGGCTCTATGTTGTGTAACGGATGCCAACCAGCTCGGCTAGCTGGCAGCAGTACGTGTAAATCCTCACTACTCAATTTGTCAATGGGCATTTTCATGGCAGCTGAGTTAAAAGCTTTTAGCTCAGTGGTTAGAGCGATTCACTCCCATGCCGTCGGTTTATTGTAGCTGGCAAGGTGGCGGGTTCGAGACCTGTGTGCGGTGCGGATTGCCAAATGAGGTCATATTGTGCCATGGCACCCATCATCTTTGAACTTCCACCATGATTTTAGATACTGACTTCTTTTCTGTGTAGTCCTCCTCAGTCCATTTCCAGGAAAAGGTAGAATGATATGCTTTACATAAAAAACCTGGTCGTTCGCCAAAACGTACCTACGTAAGCATAAATGCTTGTAAGAGAATGTCTTGTGGATGACCAGAGCAAAGCTTTTCGGCAAATCATGTCATTCTACTATTTACAGAAAATAGAAAAAAGTTGAGGGTGCCAACAATTTTGTGTAGACCATTTTCTGTGTTGTTTGTAAAATTAATTATGAAATGTAGAGCCTCTTTTCACTGTAAGGAGCCTTTAACCATCAAAGTAACTAGCAAGCTGGTAAGTTACCTGGTTGGCCTTTAAATATCCGCACACTGTTGCTCCCAGATTTAATAAAGCGTCTCTTCTTCATTCTGATATTCAACTTGCTTCAGCACCTGTAATATCTGGATGTGCGCGCACCTCCACAACTCTACATGGCCTTTAAATCTCCCCTCCACTCATCCAGTAAGTAGCAAGCTGGTAAGTTACCTGGTTGGCCTTTAAATCTCCCCTCCACTCCTTCAGTGGAGCCGTGTTTACCGTGATGGCACAGGATCATTTATGCAGACACTCTCAAATAAGAATCTCACCCTTTCCGTCATGAGCCCTTCGATCCTTTCCCTTCAACCCCCTTCACTTCCACCTCGTCCTTCACATCTCTACACTTCCACTTCGTTTGCACGCTCATGCGGCACATTGAGTGTCGATTGGAAGTTTGGAATACATTTGAGGGGAGTGAAATGCTTCGGGACGGACTGACATGCTTCTACAAGCTATTGTGGCTGGAGCTGAACCTGTGTGTTCAACATGGCTTTGACCAGAGAGCCTATTTGGCTATGAATTGGCCTAAGTTACTAGTCTAGTCTAGCCTAGCCTAGCTATTGCATTGTATGGGGGGAGGAAATGGTCACTCTCTCTGGTCACTTATAATGACATTGCACTATGTTTCAATTATTTTCAGACAGTTATCATTAATTAAATGAATTATCAATTAAAATGATTATCAATTTAAGTTACTGTCTGGCACTGAATGCAAAATGTTTCCAAAGTTTCTGAAAATATTACCATGATTAAAAATGATTGTGATAACTTCAAAACTGGATCAAAATAATCCTGTACCTAGGTTATGGAAAAATGATAAGAGACTTTCAAACAAGACTGTTTTATTTTTCATCTACAATATTACAGTTATTAAACAGTAAATTAAAAATCAAAAGCACAACAGAAGCACATTTATTTCCCATTTAAATAGTTTTTAGTTGAACATTAAAAAAATAAAATCGGCCAGAGAAAAGGCCACAGCCTCTTTCAGAAACTAAAACCGCACTTTTATTTTACCGAAAACATCATGATGAACAGTTAGTCAGAGCAGTAAGCAACACACACACAGACACACACACACGCACTCACACGCGCACAAGCAGCTTACATACAAGCACAGAGACCAGCATGCCCATGCCATGCCAACTGTTGCTGTGGTAACTACACTACGAGGTCACCATGGTCCCCATGACGCTACTCCTTAAGACCAATAGGCGGGTGTTTATTCACACCGTTAGCTGGCGAGTCAGCTAGCGAGTTAGCGAGCTAGCGGTAGTTAGCTAGCGAGGGGGAGGTTAGGGCTGGGACGCTTCAAGCATGGTGTCTACACTGCAGTTATGCTACCTCTACGCTGCTACATTAGAGCAATACAGGGAACAGCTCACCACAAGCATACTCTACAGACAAACCTGGTTCTAACACACACATATACACACACACACACACACACACACACACATACTGTACACTCATGCACACAGAGTCAAATACATGTATTGGAACTTCTCACTGCAAGTAGAATAACTGTGTGTGGCTTTGTGTGTGTGTGTGTTTGTGTGTGTGTGCTCAACTACATTTAAGATCCTAATCCCGTTCAGAAACCCTACGCCTCCATAGCAGACTAAAATTAAACCCTTTTTCTTCCCAGTCAAAGGTTACAAGGCCACACCCTCAGCCCCACCCATTGCACCAGTGCCTTCTCTGATTGGCTCAGACAGTCAGCCTTCGTACCAGGGCTTCACCCTCTCTCTCCCTCTCTCTCTCTCTCTCTCTCTCTCTCTCACACACACACACACACACACACACACACACCCTTCGTACCAGGGCTTCACTCTGTAGAATAACTTATCACATATCTACCCACTCACTCATTCACCCTCTCTCTCTACACACACACACACACACACACACACACACACACACACACACACACACACACACACACACACACACACACACACACAGCTGTGGGGTAAGCTGAAGGCTAGATCTTTGAGGATGATGATGGTTACATGGTCATGTGTTCAGGAAGCACGTAGGAAATGTCGTCCCAGGGGTGGCGATAGAGACCCTGTTTCAGACGCTTCTGGTCCAGGTAGTGGCCTGGGGGGAGAGAGAGAGATACTGTAACATTGAAAATGGTACCATGGTTGATATTTGGTACGTCATGGTTGATATTTCCCCATCAAAACCTGTGCATAAATCTCCTGTTATGCGTGATGCAATAACTACGTTTTTTCCAGGCAAAGAGCTAAAAACTAATATATAATAATATAAATGTATAATAATTATTCTATATTAATATGATGATTGCATTCCTGTTGTCACTCACCAATGAAGCCCATGCTGCGGCCCAGAACAAAGATTCCATTCAAAGCCCCGATCTCCACAAACTCATCAGCCTCATCTCTGAAACACACACACACACACACACACACACACACACACACACACACACACACGTATTACATACATTGCAACGTTATGATCAGTGTTGCATTGTAGGTTAACATTTTCGTAGCTTCGTAGCATAACTTAGCCTAAACTAGCTATTATTGCTAAACTTGTTAGCATAGCATACGAACAGTAAACAACAGGCTAGATCACCTAGTGAATCCCCCACAGGTGCGCAGCAGGTCCACAAAGGACACACACACACACACACACACACACGTCATAACTCACCTAGTGAATCCCCCACAGGTGCGCAGCAGGTCCACAAAGGACACACACACACACACACACACACACACACACACACAGTCATAACTCACCTAGTGAATCCCCCACAGGT
>JAODXP020000014.1:84719-124807 GCA_027497455.2 Sardinella longiceps
AGTCTGGATTTCAGCCATTCACGGACGCCTGCCAGGTCCAAGTTCACGCCCACCAGGCCCAGTTTCCCTCGACGCTTGATCAGCTGATCCGGCTTCACTACCAGACGCTAAAAACACACAAAACACAACAGTCACTGAGTGTGTGTGTGTGTGTGTTTTACCTTAGTTAGGAGCCATGGGTGGTCCTGTACCAGGTGTGTGTCTGTGTGTGTGTGTTTGTTTTTCCTTAGTTAAAAGCCATGGATGGTCCTTTACCAGGTGTATGTGCGTGCGAGTGCGTGTGTGTGTACCAGGTGTGTGTGCGTATGTGTGTTACCTCGGTTAGGAGCCATGGATGGTCCTGGACGAGGCGGTCCCAGTCCGTTTCACAGGTGACTCGTGCGTAGCGGAATCGGTTCTGGACGGCAGCGGAGGTGCAGATGTGTTTGTAGAGGAACTCCTTTCCCGTCTGCTCAGAGATTGCTTTGGCCGACATGATGGACCTACACACACACACACACACACACACACACACAAACAAACACAAACAAACAACTTTAATTTTCCCCATCCCCATCTGCTCATTTGCATACCGTCACACACCAACACACATCTGTCAGGAACACAATTAAACTCAAACAGAGTAACACAAATTTACACACACACACACACACACCCACACAGAGTTGTTGGCTCCTACCCACACACACACACACACACACACACACACACACACACACACACACGAGTTGTTGGCTCCTACCCCTAACACTCAAGAGGTTTCAGAGTCTCTCTCTCACGCACACACACACACACACACACACACATCTGGGCAGAGTGTGAGACAGCAGATGGGGAAGTTTATAAACACCATTAATTGAGACTTCAGGGACCCGTATGAGGCTTTGATTCTAGTTGCGCTTGCGCACACACACGCACACACACACACACACACAGACATGCGCGCATACACACACACACCATGGGTTTTGGATGAGTTGGAAGCAAACATGAGGCTTCTCATTAGCAAGGAAACAATGTCTTCCCTGACTGACACACACACACACACACACACACACACACACACACACACACACACAGCCTAACTGACAGCCAAACACCAACCCTCCCACACACACACACACACACACACACACACACACCGCCTAACTGACAGCCAAACACCAACCCTCCCACACACACACACACACACAAAATACATATATACACACACAACACCTTCCCACTGACTGACAGCCAAACATCAGCGCCCCCCCCCCACACACACACACACACACACACACACACACACACACACACACACACACACACACAATACATACAATACAATACCCTCCCACTGAGTGAATGACAGCCAAACACCAACCCTCCCACACACACAGAAATATTCCCTTTTAAAACTTGTAGTTACAAGGTGCACTAAAAGCGACAGAAAATGAAATGGGATTTTCTGTTGATCAGCCTATTGTTCCCGTGAACTGAAAAAGTAAAGCTCACCGTTTAACTCACCCACACACACACAAAGACAAAATAGAAACAGCTTATCAGACATACACACTCTTGCAGAATGTTCAAGGCTAGGGTCACAGCCTTAACCAGTCTTCACACACACACACACACACACACTCAGAATGTTCAAGGACAGGGTCACAGTCTAAACCAGTCTGCACACACACACACACACTATTCCCTTCTTCAGAAAATACTGTACACACAGAAGTACACTCACTCAGAAATCTGTGCATTGCTCACCAACCCTCACATTTACTAAATACATTTACTACATACAGAATCCTTCCTGCTCCATGGGGTGCGTCGGGCGGTGCCCCTCTCTCGTCCTGCATGCCAGTGAGGACACATGGCGCCACAGGGCAGTATGCAGTATGCAGTATGCAGTATGCAATATACAGCACTACAATGGGGGGGGAGTGAATCCTCCGGTCCTCTGGTAGTTCCATCCCATGCAGGGCCGTTTCTATAAACGGTATAGTGTGTGTGTGAGTGTGTGTGTGTGTGTGTGTGTGTGTGTGTGTGTGTGTGTGTGTGTGTGGTGGTAGTCCCATCCCATCCGCAGTCCAAGCAAACATGGGAAGACATGGGAGACTTTCACCTCCCATAAACATCTACATAAACCACATTGTTATAATCTTAAAGCAACTTACATTAATAGAATTATTTATGTTGAACTTACAACTGTCTAATTCTGTGATATTTTATAGAAAAACACCACCAACTAAACTACTAAAATGATTTAAGTCAGTCATTCTTGGGGGCCTCTTTCAGCTTGGGGCCCCAGGCAATTGCCTAGTTTGCCTGTCCTGTTGCAACAGCCCTGGTCCCATGTGCTAACTTTGCCCACTCTGTCTAAATATCCGAGCGCCAGGTTAGAGGTACAGTAATATGTATCAATTTTAAGATTGTCTTTGGTATAGGCCTATATAAGGCAGTGCAACCTGCAACCTCCCACTTGCCAAACGGCCGCCTCCACCACTGCTGCTGCTGCTGCCCTCATTTGGGACTCTAATTAGGGTTGATTAATCTCCTCCTCTGGCCGCTGATTGACTAGCACTGTGCACTTTAGGCACACACACACACACACACACACACACACACACACAAACACTTCAGAGGCCAAATCTGCTCTCAAATCAGGGTACTCAACTTTAAGTGACTCACTCTCTCTCTCACACACACAAACACACACACACACAGAGTAAATGACAGGCACTCCAATCAAAGTCTCCCCCTAGGCCTTGTTCATATTTCAGCATTTTAGCCATAGAGGTCACAGGTCGGTTAACGCCCCCAAAATGTGAGGGTGAGGTCAGTGGGGGCAGAGGCCAAATTAACATTATGGTGAATGGTAGAGAAAGTACTGTAATAAATAAAGTCCATATTAGATGTTTTGTCTGATTATGAGCTACTTGCCTGCTGGCGTTTAGACTGAAATCAATTTTATATGATTTGTTTCAATTCCAGTAGTAATGATGGAAATGTCATGAGCTGTCTCTGCTTCTGTCATAAGTGAAGCAATTTCCAATCCCAAGTCTGATTACCTCAATTTTGCAAGCTAAAGTTAGCTACATTTACTGAAGTGATAAATGAAGATGCCTAGCTAGCAAGCTAACTGAGCTAACATGCATGAACCAAATTGTCCTCAGTGTCGCATTTGGAGGGGTAACAAGTTCAGAATTCACATCGGATCATCTGAATATCATTACTACCTTGAGGCATTGCCCTAAAAAATGCGTCAAGATCCTTGTAGATGGTGCTCAGTGTAACTTATAGCGTAGCATCTCATTGACCTCTCCACTGTGTGAACCTGTTTTTCTCCCCCACAGGTGACTATTTTTCACTATTTCCCCCACGGCGGAGCTATATTTGTGGGTGTGGTCGGACTTGCTGTCTGTATCTATAATTAGCATTAAGGCAAGAGGTAGTCTCTCTCTCTCTCTCTCTCTCTCTCTCTCTCTCTCATACATAAAACAAACGTCCACACACACTCAGTTTCTAAAGTCTTTTGACCTTTGAGTTCTTATAACAAAACAATCAGGAAATACTTCAGGTGTGTCCTATCCCATTTAATGCCTGATACCTGTGTGTGCGTACGTGTATGTGTGTGTGACGTACGTGTGTGTGTGTGTGCGTACGTGTATGTGTGTGTGACGTACGTGTATGTGTGTGTGACATGTACGTCAGCAGCAAGAGTCATGAATGCTTTAGGTATGCCTATACCTTTGCATTTGGAATAGAGTTGGCAAGCCTGCACCCTCATTTTGAATGCTTTTCTCTATTTAACATTAAAAAAAATCCTGGTTCAAAGCTTAGATATTTCTTGTCTTGACTAACTGTACCAAGAGCTACTGAAGCTGTAAAATCACTGGAAGTCATTCACTTTCTATGGGCTACAAAAGCTACCGGTTGTAAAAGCTACCAGTTGTAAAAGTTGGCCAATTTGAGCTACTAAAAAAGCTAAAAAAATGTACACGTTTATGCAAATTAGTTATGATGCGTTTAAGCTGTAAAATCTAAACGCTGTGCTGCAAATGGAATGACAACACGCACGTCATCTTACCGAACGCAGACATTTTAGCAGCTGCTTTTTTGAGCGATAAGAGCAATGTTGTAGCTTTAGTAGCTCTTGGTGTGAACGTACAGTAACGCAGTGCATATAGGTGTCCGGCGTCGTCACTAGTTGCTATGCACAGATAGTGACCACATTAGCGGAACATCAAAGAGCATCACAACTCTCTGTGTCGCTCCAATGTCATGCAAGCAGGATCACTCTTCAACGAGTTCGGATGCTATATTTCGGCTCTCTTTCACAGACTAGGAGCCTAGAAATCTAGACGTATTCTAGCGATTTGTTCAGCCTGTATGTCTAGTAGCAAGCCATAAGGAATTTGATTGGATGACACCATTGGCGTCACAACACCTGACACTACCTTAACAGTCTCACAACACCTGAGTCACAAACTACCTTAACACTCTCACACCTGAGGTTATCCGCCAGTCACTCTGTTCATCCATGGAGCGATGTTTAGCACAGGTCACAGGTAAATTCAGGCTCTTATCAACTGTGCCATGTTGGCAGAATCATAGAATTATATATCTATGGGCGGAATAACCTTCCAACTATTAATATAGCAACAGGAACTCTCGCCACCTTCAAGAAATTCAAGAAAAGACCATGCTCTTGCGAGAGTACCTCTTTCCCTAGAAGCTACACACACACACACACACACACACACACACACACACACACACACACACACGCACACACACACACACAGAGAACCCTCAGCTACCTGGAATGCAGCAGGGATAACTATGCTGTTTCAGTATCACACTTATTAAATATGCCCATATTAAGTACCAGTAGTTACGCACTTATTGCACTCCCTACAGTACGCCCTTATTGCACATATTAACTATGCACTTAATGCACTCTTTCACTTTAACTTCTATTTCCTCTTGGCAAGTCACTCTTAAACAGGTTTCTTATTTCTTCTGAAACAGGTTTTTTTTTATTTGTTTTTAAGTCGCCCACATTCACATCCACTAAATAGCGAAGGGAGTTTTTCCTTGCCCCATGGATGCTTCCCGTACTGTCTGTAAAGCGCCACGAGACAATGTACTGTATTTGTGCGCTCTACAAATAAAATTTAATTGAATTGAATTGAATTGAATTAAATGAAGAGAAGATAAATGTAGCCTAAGCATTGGGACTAAGAAGCTGGTAACTTCACCTAAAACGTTGCCTGGTGAGCCTTTAAGGAACTACGGAGCTAATAACTTCACCTAAACCGTTGCCTGGTGAGCCTTTAAGGAACTACGGAGCTAGTAACTTCACCTAAAACGTTGCCTGGTAAGCCTTTAAGGGCCTACGGCTTTAGTGATAAGTGGCATGAAAAAGATGGAAATCAGTCCCAATCTTTCTCTGGAAAATTATTTGCACTGGATGTAAAGGCCATTCATTATCAGAGATATTCCAAGGGATTTTAAAGGCCAGCGCATAAACAGACAAGCCTTCAGGTTTCTAGCCAACTCAATTCATTATACCTATGCCTTATGCCACATAGACAGAACACCCCCACGCACGCACGCACACACACACACACACACGCGCACACACACACACACACACACACACACACACACACACCCTCTCTCTCTCTTTCTCTCTTTCCACACCTCGTTGTAAATTCTGAAATGAGCTGTCAGACTCATCAAGGTGTTCCAGCTGAGCAGGTACGGCCGGCTGGCTGACAAGTTATTCTATTGCCACCCTCATCTCCCCTCCCTCCCTCCCTCCCCCCTCCCCCTCCCTCTCTCCTCCCCTTCCCTCTCTCCTCCCCCTCCTCTCTCCTCTCCCCACCCTTCCAGCTAACAGGGCACACAGGTCATTACAGACCCTCCCCAACCCCAACATGATAGACAGGCCAGTTGGCCCAGGCTGCCATCTCTGTGCTTTTCTCTCTCTCTCTCTCTCTCTCACACACACACACACACACACACACACCCACAAACACTGCTTGATGGATGTCCCATTGGCCCATTGACTGCGCACGTACACCCACAGGCACAGACACTCACAGACATACACACAAGCACAGACAGACAGACAAACAGACACACACACACACACACACACACCTTGATGGACTATCCGGTTAGCCCACTCTGACATCTCTGTGCTGTTCACGCACCACAGCCTCAAAACAAAAATCAATCAGGTTAAGAGCCCAGGAGAGCCTTCAAGCATCTGCGACACACACACACACACACACACACACACACACACAGACACACACACTCCCTCACCGACACGCAGGCACACACACCCACTCCCTGACACACGTACACACACACACACACACACACTCCTTCCCAACCCGAAACGGAGCCAAAATGAGATTGCATATTAGAGGAAGAGAACCTTTAAAACAAACAAACACACACACACACACACACACACACACACACAGCACAAGCCAAGGAGTTATTTATTGCAGATGTGTAGGCTATGAATTATAGTCTTATCTGTTCATAAGAAAAATGTTATTAGATAAGTGACATCAGAACTCTTATCAAAACCGAGGAGGAAACTGTAGCCCAAGAATAGTGATGCGTGCAGTAAAATTAATGATATGAAGAGACATGTCCCATTAACAAACCTAGAAAGGTTTTAAGGTTGGAAAAAAGGCCTGGTTAACTTTTAGCGAGGTTGTTTCAGACTGTGGATATAAGCAGAGACAGCAGAGTAGAGTGCTTGCCTGAGGCAGGCTTCTGTCGGGAGTAGCGTTAACGCAGAAATGACTTTTCATCGACCGCCTCACGGAAGAGACTCCGCGTCACCGAAGGTCCATTATTATCCGAAAGCACGTCTGTCCGAAACCAGCCTATTCATTCTCTGCTCCTCGCCCCCGGGCTAGCTTTATGTGCTCGCTCCACCGGCTCTTTTGCAAGGCCACTAACGGCAAAGCAAATGCCGTGCCTGGTGGAAAGATATTTTGCAAACCAGGAAACATGGGCACAAGAACAGTGTTCAATTCTGACATCATGATGTTGGCAACGTTTTAGAAAAAACTATCGATAGCTAAATTATTCTGACGTTACTAGCGTTAGGAACGCACTGTAAACTCACCAGACAAAAATAAAGGAATGTTTTAAAACTACGCTATCAAACTATCCACTAACGACTGCGACGCCTAACGTTAGTTTTCATTCATCAATGGCATGATAAATTACTACGTGAAAGAATGAGTTGAACAGATATTTCCCCCAGCGTTTAGCTGATTAACACAAAGTCCGGATCCGGAATCCGGGAGCGATGAGATGCTGCCGGCAGACATAAAGAAGGGGATGGTCATCTTTACCGAAGCTAGCTAACGTTAACTATCATAGCTTCCTTCATAGCAGCAGCAGCTGACTGGCTCTTTTGACATGTTGCATTTACACAGGAGGTAACATTACCCCCAATACGTATTTTAGCTAAAAGACTGGTCACAGACTTACCTTTAAGCCACGTCTTTAAGAAGGAGGTATTGGTAAGAAGTGTTGCCAGTGGCGAGATAGAGTTTGCGGACTGTTTGAGTGTCGTTGCAAAGCCACCACGCCTGTCCCAGCCAGTCTCTGTCCTAAAGCTGAATCTGTGTCGCTGTGCTCAGCTCGCCTCACTATCTGACGATGCCATTACCCAACCTCTGAGCGCTTCTATTGGCTAACGGGCCCGCACACGTGACCGCCCCAGCAGACTGACGCTTTGTGCGTTGGCACCGGCTGCACGTCGCACCACCAGACCGAAAGGAGTGGGGAGAGGGCGGGGCTGACCTGGGGAAGACTCCACATCGGAGTGGAGTTTTTTGACGCTGCTGCCATCGTGTGGCCAGACACAGAATAATTATATTTACATGGAATATAATATTTTTCATATATTAAATTTTGATAATATGTATATATATATTTGTACACTTTATACGGTTATGGTTGTCATTATGCTTATTTATATAGCACGATTTAAAACAACCTGTGGTTGACCAAAGTGCTCATCCATAAAGCATTTATCTATCTAGATATCTGTGTGTCTGTATGACTCACTATTGATTTACTGACCTCTCACTTCTGTCTCTCCATAACTATATTTATTTAATTATTTATTTATGCCCTGGAAGAGCTGAGTCACTGGTACCATTTCACAGTATATTGGCAAATAAAAACTTTGGGTTAGGTTTTGGGTTTGATCCATATTGTTGTACCTTTGTATCTGGTGGCAAATGACGTGTGTGGTTACTGCATTTGAATAACATACATACCCACAATCAATGACATACTTTACTGCATTTATGGTTACAAACACAGTATGAATTTCATGCCGGATGAATAAAGTAATCTTAATCATATCTTAAAATACACTACTGTGTTTGTGACCATGAATCATGAGTACCATAGGCCCACAACTTTGTGGTCACCACAATGGATAACGCTATATGCAGTATTGTGTTTGTGTCCATATCATGAATGACAAATGATTCTTCTTGCCATTATGAGCTGCCCAAAAACACTTTTATTTTGCTGTCAACCGACTAATGTTTTTGGCAAGTGGGCGTCTAAATAGGGAACGTTAGCCGCACGCACCAGCAGGACGTTAGTAAACCCTACTTACTGCATACACCGCTGTGTTTGTGATCACATGAATGTTAAATCTGTACACCATAGTGTTCGTGATCACATGAATGTTATAGGCTATCTGTACAGCGCTGTGCTTGTGACAATATGAATGTTATATCTGTGATCACATGAATGTTATATCTGTGTTTGTGATCACATGAATGTTTTATCTGTGTTTGTGATCACATGAACGTTAAATATGTACACATAGTGTTTGTGATCACATGAATGTTATAGGCTATCTGTACAGCGCTGTGTTTGTGATGACATGAATGTTTTATCTGTACACCATTGTGTTTGTGATCACATGAATGTTAGATATATATATATATATATATATATATATATATATATATATCTGCACAGAGCTGTTTGTGAACACATGAATGTTTATATCTGTGTTTGTGAACACATGAATGTTTATATCTGTGTTTGTGATCACATGAATGTTTATATCTGTACACATGAATGTTTATATCTGTGTTTGTGATCACATGAATGTTTATATCTGTACATACGCTGTGTTTGTGATCACCTTATATCTGTACATACGCTGTGTTGACTTGAATGTTTTATTACCGCAGAGTTTATGACATGATGGTTACATCTGTACACCACTGTTTGTGATCACATGAATGTTATATCATCGCAGTGTTTGTGATCACATGAATGACATACCAGCACAGTGCCACATCAGTCCTGAGTGTCCTTTAGGAGGGGGGGGGGTTGGGCCAGCAGTCGGGGGGTGGTGGAGGTGGTGTTAGGCTCTCTGTCCTAGCCAAGGATTGTAATTGAAGAGAGGGGTGTCCGCAGTCAGGCTGGTGTGTGTGTGTGTGTGTGTGTATGTGTGTGTGTGGTGGCAGTTACGCTGGTGGGGGGGATGGGCTCTCTGTCCTAACCAAGAATTCTAATTGAATTACATCCCATCACGCTAATGCACAAGGCAGGGCAATTTGCCAGTTATCTAATGGCCACTGCACCCCAGTCCTTAAAATAGACCAGACAACATTCATCTCCATCTCCATCTTACCTTCAAGGGTATCAGGGGGGATGTGATTCAGTGTGCGGATAAAATCTGACGACTGTTTCAGAAGCTCCTTCCATTGGACTGCAGAGGAATGACTAAGCAGAAACACCATGGAGTGTGTGTGTGTGTGTGTGTGTGTGTGTGTGTGTGTGTGTGTGTACTGTATTACAAGAGAGATGTTGAAATCTGATGTTGAAAACAAGAGGCGTGATGAAACATTACCAATGAATGAGATAATGTCTCAAACTCCATTTCTCGGAACCAGAGGTGGTTCCACTCAGTCTAATGTTCCAAACTCCATTTCTATGGATAGAACTAGAGGTGGTTCACTCAGTCATGGTGCCTTTAACCTGGAAGACCCCCTCTGCTGGCAGAATGGCATATTAAATATGGAATTAAATATTGGCCTGACAGTTGAAACCAGGGGCCAAATCTTAAATCTTAAATGCAAGATTTAAGTTAAACCAGCACCCAAAGACTAATTAACAGCATGAGAACACGCCTATTCATCCTAAGACAAATTTCCACATCTGTGGAACAATAAAGCCTTTATTATTATAATAATAATAATTATTATTATTATTCCTAAAAGTAGCTCCTAACAGGCGGATTAAGGAGAAACTCCCAAAGGAAATGGGCATGACGGTCATAACTTTAGGAATCCTATTGTTTTTTTTTTACCTCACTCACGTCAGATGCAGCGCTAAGGCGCGAACATCTGATGTTGAACCATAGAGTTATTTCAGGAGCCAGAAATCCTTGAATCTAACTGGACAAACAGCTTGTCCATCAATTTAATTGACATGCCACCTCAGCCAATCACATCGGAACCAACCGATGACACTAGTTATATTTGTTGGATTCAAAACAGTTGCTTCTCCGCTACGTCACATCCTCTACAGCAGCCGTTACACAGCCAGCGGTCCTGATTGGTTCGGTTAGAGAATATTGGGCTTGAAATCCCTCCAAATGGCTTCAACATCAGATTGTTGCGCGGGAGTGGCTTAAAGCTACGTAGCACATCATCTGATGTGAGTGAGGTAATTGTTTTTTCTACGTAAGAGTAATTCACAAAGGAATTTAGAGCTGGAAGTAGCACCTAAGTCTGGGACAACTAAGGAGTACTCCAGAGGATTTCTAAGTCACTGACACCAACTCCAACACCTCATGATTGCATGTACCATGTCCATGAATCTTTGGATTCATTATCAAGGAATAAACATGCGGCTTATAAGAAAACGCAATAACACCACCAAACACTTTTCAAAGCAAATGCGTACTTTATTGCTAGAAATGAATACTAGTAAAGCGTAGGGAGTTTTTCCTTGCCCCTGTTTCTCATGGATGCTTCCCATACTGTCTGTAAAGCGCCGTGAGACAATGCTCTATATTTGAGCGCTCTGCAAATAAAATTGAATTGAATTGAATTTATTCATGATCATATTCAATTAGTGAATTCCTATTTTTGTAGGTGTGCCCACACAAATGCAGTAAAAACGGTGCAAAGCCACAGTGCAGTAGGCACTGGACGGCAACTTTAATGTGTCAAGGCCTGGCCCAAAGGCCTTGAACAAATGAGGAAAACTCACAGACAAACTTTTAAATAATTTATTAAATGAAATAAAAGAAGCCATCAGGTGTCTTTGTTAGTAGTGAGCATTATTATGTCAGCCAGGGTGCATGTAGCGAATGTATAGTATGTAAGGGATTATGACTGTGAATGTGTGGATGCGAAAAACAAAAAGAAAAGAACGGCGCTCTTTCTCAATGAGTGTAGCAAGAACCATTATAGGCCAGCTGATTAGGACAAATCATTGGCCATGGCCACGCCAGCAACGACCTGAGGGGGAGACAGAGCGCAGAGGAAAAAAATGACCTGCAGTGACCTATGTAGCAATCACAAAGGCTGCAGGACACAATCACAAAGTTGCAACAGCAGCAGGCCACAACTTTGGCAAAATCAACACAAGTGCACAGTATGGCAAAAAAAGCAACAAAAAAAAAGCAAATACAACTGGCAACAGAAAGTTATCAGCCTGGGTGTTTTCGCTAGTCTCAAGTAGGTCTCGACGACTTTTCAGGCCCAACAAAAGCGCAAAGTCCTCAATCTCTCTCCACCCTTTGAATTAGAATAACCATTGTTACAGGCCTAGGCTACATATTGTTCTTTTCATAATTGTATGTGACAAATTCAATTTCAATTGGTTTCACAATAGTAATGAACAATGCATGTCCCACATCAGGTGTCTGGCTAGTGGGGATTCCTTCCGGACCATTGCCTTCAGGCGGTGGTGCGGTTGGTAGAGGTGCCGTTCGGCAACCGGAAGACTGCAGGTTCGAGCCCCTCTCCACCTAACCCTATCGAGGTGTCCTTGAGCAAGATACCCAACCCCAAATTGCTTTGAGTGCTCGTAGGAGTAGAAAAGTGATATAAATGCAGTCCATTTACCTTCAGCTACTGGGTTGGTCTTTCTGCTGTGTGTGGCATAGTGAAGTGGCGAGTGCCCTCTGGGCCACCCTGGTGGATGAGGTGATGCCAGTGATGCCAGTGCCAACGATGGAGGATTGGAGGACGATCGCTTCTGAATTTCAGGAGCAGTGGCAGTTCCCACACTGTCTTGGTGCCATTGATGGGAAGCGCGTGGTTTTGCAGGCTCCTCACAACTCAGGTTCCCTCTTCTTCAACTACAAGTCCACCTATTCGTTTGTCCTTCTGGCGGTCGTGGATGCACACTACTTATTCAGAGTGGTGGATGTCAGCGGTCAGCGGCTCTGGTAGGACCAGTGATGGTGGGATCCTGCAGAGCTCAGCATTTGGAGAGGGCCTGTGTGATGGTACCCTCGGTGTTCCCCCAGATGACATCATTCCTGGAGCAGAGCACAGGGGCCCTTTGCCATTTGCGTTTGTGGGGGATGAAGCCTTCCCCCTAAAGCATACCTAGGCAAACTAAGGCCCGGGGGCCAGATGCGGCCCGTGGAGCTATTTAATGCGGCCCGTGGAGCCTTCCCAAAATAAAATAATTTCTCATTTAGTCATGGTGACTTAGATTATAGGCCTTATTTATCAAATGTGTTATAGCTTATTCATGAAATGCAACTTCCATCATTTTTAACCTGCATATTAACATGTATTCTGGGGCTACTGGTCTGAGACCAATTTACCGGCATCAATTGGTTAACTGTTAACACCCGGCCCATTAGTCAAATATCTAAAAGCCAATGTGGCCCCTTGGCCAAAATAATTGCCCACTCCTGCCCTAAAGCTTAACCTGCTGCGGTCTTTCCCTGGGCAACACCTTTCTCTGCAGAGGAGGGTTTTTAACTATCACCTCAGCTGAGCACGGTTAGTGGTGGAGTGTGCCTTTGGCATCCTGTCATCCAGGTGGCGGATATACCGGCAGGTGATCACAACCAGCCCTGAGGTTGCCGAGGTCTGCGTCAAGGCCACTTGTGTCTTGCACAATTTCCTCCAGCTGAAGACGCTGGAGAGGGCCAGCACACAACCCAGTCCAGCACACAACCCACACAGTATCCTGCTGCTCATGCAACTCCATCAGCCCTTCCCCGTGTGCCAAGGAGGCGCGCACGTGACATCAGACGCAGTGCCATCCAGCAGCGGAAGACCTACCGTGACCACTTCAATCAGGAGGGTGCAGTGGCCTGGCAGCCGAGGGTGTATAACACCTTTCACCATCAAAGGCTCTTTATTTATTTATGGCTTATTTACTTATGGGCCCTTTTGGGAAGTGCAATATTGGCTGCCATAGATTTTTTATTTTGCTTGTTTCTTTGTTTTAAGACATTGGGCCCTTGGCATGTGGAATATGCTCCTTTTTGTCTGATCTGTCACTTGTTTGTGCTGCACTGTACAACAAATTGTCCTTCGGGAACATTAAAGTTTTCTAAGTCTTTTAAGAGCTAGCCATAACCTCTTACCAAAGCATATATTCCAAATGCCTGTGAACAAGCAAGAGGTCAGTAGTGGCCATTTTGTTGCTTTTATCATGCACTTGATTGTCACTCCATTTACACAGGTGCAACATTTCCCTCACACCTGAAAGGGATAGCGGCCAACGAGGTGACCAGAGGCGAATTCAACAGTCGTAACGTTTTGTAACGTAACATAACAGTTCCCATTCATCCCTATGGGTGACGTAGTAAACGTTTTGTAACGTTACGTCATCTTGAAAACGCCACAGTTTTACAGAAATAATGGCGAGATGGAAGTCTAGAATACAGCACAGTACCCATAATTAGTCAATTGATCATTTTCATTCTCAGCTGCTAAGTGGCTGCCAACTCTTTATTTTCGCAATTATCCATTGTCATTGCCTTCAGCTGCTTAAGTGGTTGCCAACTTGTCTCTTTATTTTCGCAATCATCCATTCTCATTGCCCTCAGCTGCTTAAGTGGCTGCCGATGTGTGACCCCACCTACCTTAACCTGTGACATATGTAGTTAGGAAAATTCTAAACAGGTGATTTAAAGCCCCAATGTGTAGCCTTCGAGAGAAATTAAGCGTAACGCAACGCAAATCACGTATTACAGCTACGGAAGCCTGCACGTGGATGCCGGTCTATTGTCAGTCGATAGCAAAAACGCATAAGATATGACCGTTTTCAGCCTCCATATTCCAAGATGGCGGCAATACATGGAGAGTCTACCCCAGTTAACACTTTGAATGCCAGGTGTTTTTAACAAGCTTTGGCCCAGAGTGCCAGCAATCCAGGCCACTGTTGCCTATTTTTATAGAGCCACAGCGTATTCTGTGTTATAGCTATGGACACATACTATGGGTCATTTGAAAGGTAAGACTCTGAGCTCTCAGTGGGTGAAAACCGTTTATTTCTACATGCCTCCGTTCCTGAGAAATCCCAAGCTAAACAGTGGGTAGTTTTCATCAAAATCCTTGTTTTTTTCTAGAAAAGGAGATATCACCGACATATTCGGCACTCTGACAAGGCCTCTTGCATGCGCGTCGCGGCCTGTCACCCCTCGGCCCTGAGACTGCCACCTAGTGACGAACCCGCGAAAGGACAACATGACATGACGTGCATTATTTGACACAAATGCTGCAATAGTAATCAAATGCTGCCTTGTGATGTGAAAATGTCCAGACAAAATGTGCAGATCGTGAGTTTTTATGAGTGTCCGATCGTAATTTATTTCAGTTCTATTTATCACAGAGTTCCAAAAATCATATATAACCTGTGTTAGGGTTTCTATTTTCGTAAATTAAAAAAAAAGGCACTCAACGAATGACAAGTAATAACGGCATATAACGTTTCTGGCATTCAAAGTGTTAATGTGGGTGCTAATTCAAAATTTCAAGCCAGTAGGCCTACAGACATACGGAATCTATAGTGGTGGTTAATATTTACAGGGACAGGCTTGCGAACAGGTAAAGCATATTTTGATATTGAACAGTATTTTTTCTCATAGTGTCCCGATATTCTTGCAGTGATTTGTTGTAAATGATTGGCCTGTTGGCCACGGCCATTATAAGTCGCTCCTCCATAATGAAACCTTCTGAAAAACCTGCACCTCTGACCTTTATTTGGATAGGAACTTTTTGTTTAGCTATCGTCTGTCACAACAACTTTGCACACAGAAGATTTGATAGGCAACCACTTGGTTCGGCAAAAACTGTCAACGCTTCTCCGCTGGATGACGAGGAAGCGGTAGCCTATCATAATAGAGCGTCAAAAATTGCACAGCAGTGACTGATTGTTGTGAGGGTTAACTCAGAGCATTGCCGCCTGCCTGTCTGAATAGCCTTGTTCATTATCGGAGTCTGGATAGGTACATCTGGATGCATACCTCAATGTGACCTGCAGGACACAACTACGGCGGGCTTTAAAAGGACTCCGTCAAGTCGAACACAAATCTACTTCTTACAACGACATGGCTAATCTTGCAGCCTTAGGGTTTTACGTAGAGGATGAAATCGACTTAATGGTAATACCATTATTCTTGCATTAAGAGCTTGATGCACAGAGAATGTTTTGTATAAATAAGGTCCATTAAATGTTGTGGACAAGTTGTACACAATGCTCTCTTATTGCACACTGCCTTTTCGTGCAATTACATAGAATATGGAATATAGGCTAGCATGAGTACATTATAGTAACTATTACTGGGGCCTATATACCACCCACTCTTTCACATTTTAGGCAAATTACAGTAGCATATTTCTGGTGTAGTGGCCTTACCAGATTGAATCACTAGAGGGCGTTAGATTACCATCAAATTCGGATGCTGAACAAAAGAGGAACGGTGCAAACTAATGAACGTGATCCACCCCCATGGATGCAAACCCCTGGACTCTTGCAAATCAAGAGGCATATAGGGTCGTTGCTGACAGATTTAATTTCTCAAAATCGACTCTGTCAGTGCACCTTCATTTCTGTAGGCTCATTAATACACATTTTGCACACCATGTTTCATGGTCAGAGGGGAGGCCTTACAAAGGTCGGAGCTGGGGTTTGCCCGAGCTGGCTTCCCAGGCACAGTGTGTGCTGTGGATGGGTGCCACATTGCCATCAGAAGGCCAACCAGTAAAGCAGTATTATTCTGTTATTCTGACTGGATTCTGTGACGGACAGAGACGTTTCTGTCACAATAATGCAGGCCATCCAGACAGTTGGCATGATGTCCGTGCCTTTCGGCAAACTGCCTTGGCTGAGGACCCCCCGTTCCCTCATACCAGAGGGAATGCACATCGTTGGGGACTCGGCCTAGCCTGAATTACTGAAGCCATATTGAGATAACGGCCACTTAACAGCACGGCAGCGTAATTACAACCACAAGCTCCATGCTGCATGTATGATCATAGAGCATGCCATTGGGAATCTAAAAGGAAAATTCTGTCCACTGAAACGCCTGCATTTCTCGAAGGTGGAAAAAGTCATTGCAGCGATTATGGCGTGCTGCATCCTTCACAACACCTGCCTTGTGCTTGGAGACCAACTACCAGAGGATGCATCAGACGCAACGGACCAAGCACAGGGACGCTGTGTGCAACAGTTTATAACTTCACACATTTTGTTTTGTTTTGTTTGGACACAACAAAAACAAACACATGCCTCTTACTTTGTAACTCCACACATTGTTTTGTTTGGACGCAACACACACCTCTTATTTTTGTGTTATGTTACTTTCCCATTTTTGCCCCAAACTGTTTTTGTGAGGATTTTTGTGATAGATTCCACAGGGTGCAATGTTTTTTGGGTTTACTTGCAGTGCCTCAAATCATCAAGACTCCTGCTGTGCCTCCACTCAGCAGCTCACGGTAAATGGAAGATTAAAATCCAGGCTAAATGAGCAGGGGATCTCTGAGCCGTGGTCCCCAGACATTTAGTCAGTGTCTCAGAATGACCATAACCAACCACTGTTTTAAATCTAACGTTACAGAAACTTCAAGAAGATGAAAGCATTAACATCATGATTTTCCTCTCTATCTTTGCCAAATAGTTTCTGCCTTTCCCTACTCCACTCTCTACCACCAAAAATGAAGAAAACGTAGGTTACTAATGTAACTATGGATCTGTGAGACCAAGGGATGACCGTCACTACGGTCTAAAAACGAATGATCACCTTCGTTCTGCCTATCACCGAGACTATTATGTCAACAAAGTCATGTCCATGACCACCGGAAGCAGAACGACTCACGTTTGTAAATAGCAGAGAATGCTCCCGGTTCAGTCTCCTACCTTGAGCGCCTCAGAATGGTTCGAGCGACAAGGATAGTGACGGTCATCCCTCGGTCTCACAGATCCATAGTTACATTCGTAACCTACGATCTGTTTCGACCTCACTCTGACCCGTCACTACGGTCTAAAAAGGGATGACCTATATAAAAATAGTCGCAAGGAACTCAGAACCAATGTTAAAATCAAGTCATAAACCTCGCTTGGTCACGGACATGAGGGCGGCATCGCCGACCGGAGCTGGGCGAGTTACATCCACCCTGTAAAATCTGGTAAAAGTGCATGGCGTAGACCAAGAAGCTGCTGCACAAATATCGGCTGCTGCCACACCTCTGAGGGCAGCCCAAGACGTAGCCAACTTAAAAGTTTACAATACCAGAGAAAAACAAGCTGTAAATACACAAACCACAACAATTCTCGGGGGCACAAGGCACCCGCACCACGTAGGTAACGAATTAGTGGAATGCAAGAATAATCAGGGTTTCTTACCTGAGATCTCTTTACTCACGGTCTCGTATGAGACGATCAAGGTGAGAGACTGAACAGGGAGCATTCTCTACTATTTACCAACGTGAGTCGTTCTGCTTCCGGTGGTCATGGACATGACTTTGTTGACATATGGTCTCGGTGATGGGCAGAACGAAGGTGATCATTCCTTTTTAGACCGTAGTGACGGTCAGAGTGAGGTTGAAACAGATCTGGTAAATATCCATTTTCGACCAGACAGGGTAGTATGTACTTAGATTCAGAAATACAAACACATTTCATTATTGGTTGGAAGATTTATTGGTTTTGCAGCAGGTGGATTATTTCTTTTTGGCCCTCTGCCAACTCTCGAAGAGATGCAGGTATATCGGAGAGTGCGCTCAGCAGCTTCCGCCGAAATACCCTCCTCCTCCTCCTATCCTTCACCCTCCACCTCTTCAGATCGGGGCCCATCAAGGATTCCAGCGCAGCCATGCTTCTTTCTCATCGGCCTCAAAAAAGTTTGCCTAGCTGCTCTCCTGCTGGCCTGGTCTGGGTGGAGGAGCAGAGGGCATAGAGGTAGAAGCTGCTGAGATTGTTGCTGCTTCTTCTTCTTCTGGCTCAATGGTGGTTTTTGCCCCCAACGGCACCTTCCAGGCAGCACAGCCTAAAAGGCACTACCCTTACCCTGTTCCTAACCCTAACCCCCTCAACCCTCATCCTAACCCTAAACTGTGTGGAGTAGTGCCTTGACGGCAGCGCTGCCTGGAAGGCATTGTTGAGGGCAAAAAATACCAAAGACCCTTCTTCTGCTCTTGCTGATGCTAATGCTAATGTTCTTCGGAACAAGGAGTGGTGGATATGGTGCCCTCTGCTGGGGTGCTCCCTACACCGGATCCGCCAAATAATTCATCCATTTTCTGAGAAGGGAATATACAATTGCAGAGTGAGAGATCTGCACATCATTTGGAATGTCATAATGAGGAGGAGACACATAACTAGTGTAGATCAAATTCCACAACATAATTGTATTCACCGAGAATAGTGCTTTTATTTTTGTCCTTAATTGTCTTGTATGAGTTGAGCATGTTGTTTGTTTTCTTCCGGATATCCTCTAAATAGATGTAGTGGTGTTTTTCCATGTCCCTTTTGTACTTTATGAAAGAAATTGTGTTTCTGCAGTGGAATAGAGTGTTTTGTGTTTGTGGAGAAATTCAAGTGAAAGGAGAACGCTGCGGTGTTTCTTTTCAGGGAAGGTGCATAAAATATTTTTTATTAAAGCATAGCTATTTCACCACAAGGGAGGGGGGGGGGGTTCTCATACATTGTTCTGATTCTCTGTCTGCAGTAAATGCTGGTGGCTGGTTGGTGGTGAAGGGTGTTGCAGAGGTTGGTGGGATTGTAGTGATAAATGTAGCTAGAGTTAAAGCACATAATGAACTCAAAAAAACTGTTGAGTTGGAATGCTGCCTGGAACTATATTATTTGTAGGATGGTGCTCTTTGGGAAAGGTCTTGTTTAGATGATACCAAGGCACTCATCTGGTGAAAAAAGTTCAAATGCCTTTATTTTATGGGCTAATCATGATTGAAAAACATGCTTTTTGATGCGTTTCAGCTAGAAGCCTTGGTCTGGAAGTGAGCAATTTCATTCTGAGACAGGTCTGGTTAAAAGCCACAAAATGGGTGGGTTAACAGGTGTGAGCAATGGATCATCAATTAACCAATGACAAAGTCAGATAATGAATAGTCATAGCTGAAAAACAGAAAAACATTGTTGGCCAACAGGGGGCCTCATGTCCACTACTAAGCAATACTAAAGTCCATTCAATAACATGCAGACTATCGAATTAACACATTTCATACCACAAAAACAATAAACCCTTTTAGAGAATGCACCGACTAAGATTGTCACTAAAGAAACAAACTAAAATAACAAAGTGATGAACTCTGTGTCCACCTGGTGGCTTACTGATTAAGGTGCTACATACAGAGCAACAGGGGGAAAAGAACCACCTAGAGGTAATGACAATAATAATATAATAATTAATAAGTTAATAATAAATAACAATAATATCTCTTTTTTTTTTAGGTTATTATGGGTTTGGTTTTAAGGTAAGTATTATATCAACATAGGCAAAGTCCCCAATTAGTACCATTGAGCCTAGTGGAAAAAGCTGTCCCTCAGCCTGCTGGTCCTGGCCTGGAGGCTTCCCAGTCTCCTCCCAGATGGCAGCAGGGGAAAGAGGCTGTGTGAGGGCTGAGTGGGTCTGCACATGCGGATCGCTTTCCGTGTGAGACGGGTGTTGTAAGTTCCTGGATGGGGGAGGTGCCAGTGTTTTTTTCTGCTGCTCTCACGATGTGCTGGAGGGACCTGCGGCAGGATGCAGTGCAGGCACCATACCACACAGTGATGCAGCTCGTGAGCACACTCTACCCCTGTAGAAGGTGGACATGATGGGGGTGGGGCTCCATCTCTCTGCAGTTTGCAGAGAAAATACAGGCGTTGGTGAGCCCTCTTAGTCAGGGATGCGATGTTTGTGCTCCAGGAGAGATCCTATGTAACATGCATTGCACACCCAAGAACTTGGTGTTGCTGACCCCCTCCACAGCAGCACAGTTGATGGTCAGAGGAAGGTGTGGGGCGTGCGCTCTCCTGAAGTCCACAACAATTTCCTTGGTCTTCTCCACATTCAAGGAGAGGTTGTTGTGCCTGCACCAGAGGAGGACAAGTGGCTCACCTCACTCCTGTAGTGAGTCTCATCATTGTTGCTGATGAGACCCACCACAGTTGTGTTGTCTGCAAATTTGATGATGTGATTTGAGTTGTGTAATATGCAGTCATGAGTTAACAGGGTGAAGAGGAGCGGGCTCAACACACATCCCTGGGGAACCCCTGTGTTAAGGGTGATCGTGTTTGATGTGTTGCTGCCTACCTACACTGCCTGTGGTCTCCCTGTCAGGAAGTCTAGCAGCCAGTTGCACAGGGAGGTGTTGAGTCCTAGCTGGCGGAGTTTAATGACTAGGTGTTGTGGAATGATTGTGTTGAATGCTGAACTGCGGTCGATGAACAGCATTCTAACGTAGGAGTTAACTTAATTGCTCTTTTGTACCCTGTGTTCATCTGTTTTATATGAGACTATTATGTAATCTCTAAACCAGTTCTGCTTATTTATTACATTCTTTGTGTAGGCCTATTGTGGCTTCCCGTAACCTTGTCTGAAATATTCACTTCCTTGATGCCGCTTGGCATTGCGTAAATTTTACAGTCGAATGTAATAATTGCATGAAAAGTTTGTAGCCCACATGGTGGTTGAACCCAACAAAAATAAATTTACCCACCACTCAAATATTGGAAATCTGCCCACTTCTGAAGTGTATGTATCATGCATTTTTTTAACATTGCAAAATATGCATTATCCACACTTAGCGTTTAATGCTACAATGTAATGTTACACAATATCTTGCATATACGTACATACAATATCCATGTCTTGACGAACAGTAATGTAGGTCTGTCTTCATGCAAATTAATTCATGTCTAAAATTCCATGGTTTGTCATTGACTGTAATGCTTTTATCATTCTACAAAGTGATCCCCCGCGATATCCTTGCACATGTTGTTGTCGCTATAGTTGTGGTGTGTGGACACATGTCATTCGTATTAAGTGGAGCAATATTTATATGTGGTTAATTATTGTTCTTGGCATGAATGCCCCTTAAGCATGTGTGGGGCGCCGTTTGCAGGTGCCATCTACTGGTTGGGCCTATGCAGAAATCTTGTGTTAAATCTAGATTTATTTATTTAGATTTAGATTTAACATTTAAATTTAAGTTTAACATTTAGATTTAGATTTAACATTTAGATTTAGATTTTAAAGTCCTTTCTTTCCCTTCTATAAAAACGTACTCAACAAAAATTCTTTCACTATTTATACACCAATTTGCTCATATTTGTATGTAAATGTGTGAAAAAGAGAACATTAGAAATTGAAGTTGTCTTTTTAAACGCTTTTTGTCAATAAATCTGCAAAAACTGTGTGAGGTAAAACATGACACCTCTTTTTACAAACGGCGGCCCATAATTTGGGAGGGGCATGTGGCTTTCTTTGCAATTTAGGCCTACATCATTTTCCCATTAAAAAACTCTTCACTACACCTCTACATCGTTGCTGCATCCTACTCTATAGCTGGTTAGACTGTTGAGGCTTACGTAAAAGGAGAAAGTTATGGGAAACTCCCTAGTGTGAACTTGAGAAGATTCTTTGAGGAGATGGGACTGATGACGCCTATTCACCTTTTTCACCTACGTCACTATGAGGCACTAGAACGAGGCTTGGGTGGTAAAACCTGAGTGTGTATTGGGTGTGAGCAAAAAGTATTATCTGTGGGTAAAACTTCCCCAGAAGTAGCTTCTGTGGATGGGATGCCCCTCATCTGCCCAACTTTCCACCTGACCAACAGTTAGAGAGGGGACCAGCAGCAGATTTTCTGTCCAGCATCTGTGAGAAATTATTGACATTCTGTCGGCACTTCTTCTAGTTTACCACCCGAGCCTCGTTTTCGTTCGGAATGGCGGCCAGATGAAAAGGGCGAATTGGCAGAGCAGTCAAACATCATTCCAACTCCTCCCCATCTCCACCTTTTAATTTGTCTAACATCTAACTCTCCCTGCCTCTGGCTTTCTATGAATGCACATGGATGGGCAGGGAGTTCCCCAGAACAGGCATACATAAATTACTGCATTCATGGTTCCTAATTTTGACTACAGTAAACCTGACAGAATTACTGTTTTCCCCCTACATATCAAGCAACAGATTCACACTGGGCATGAAATCAAATTTATTCATGAGTCCACAACACTTCTTACAAATATTTCAGCTACATTTAGTGATATTGTGGAGTCCGTCACATTAAAGTAGCCTATAATACAGAAGATTACAGAAAAGATACAAAATATATACTGTACATACATACAGATATTCTTGTTAGCACTGAAATCATTGCACAATATACAGTAAAAAAAAACTGATAAAGTAAAATCATGCCTGCACCCTGAAATAACACATTTGATTGATATACCTAATTGATATACCTTTTTTACCTGATATACCTAATTGATATACCTTTTGTATTTATAAAATGATAATGTATGCTCAATTAGTTGGTGTTCGCATTTAGCAGCCTATTATTAACATTGCTGCATGCCTTGTGCTATTGGCCACATGTGTGAGAAAACTAGAACTTTAATGAAAAAAATAATAATCTCAGCGTGACCTCATAACCGTCATAATTCGTTCAAATGTACAGGCAAAACTATGGTCTGTGGTACGGTTAAAATAAGTCTAGGCCTTTACTCATTTAGTGCACTTTATTGTCAACACATTTTGGCTAAGACAGTGTGGAGAACAGAGAAGAGCAGGACCATCAGAGATGCAGTCAGACCAGAGGCCTTGGAGGCCCTCACAGGTGGCGGGACAAAGACTCTTCCTTCTAGAAAATACACACACACACACACACACACACACACACACACACACACACACACGCAAACACACAAGATATAACAGATAAATTATTATTTGTGGTATGGTATGGCTATTAAATGAACTACAATTTCAAGAGGAGTGCTGAATTGTGTGAATGGTTCACTTCATGCTTACCTGCCTCACCGTTGGCCAGAACCAAAGGTCCCAGTGAGATGGACGTGCTGTCATGGAAATCAAGGGACCGACGAACCTTTGGCCGGTAACCTGGGTAACAGTGCTGTAAACAAGAAATGTAATAAGGAATAGTTGATGAACAAGCTCAGAAATTATGTATCTTGTTTACGAATGCTTCATGTATACTGTCATACACTCTCTCTGATGGGTTTGCATAAGTTGAACTCACAGCTGTGCAGTCGTTGTTTGCTAACAAGCACAGGTGGATGTTGCAGTGCAGGAAGACCTTGGCGGAGTTTGCATTGAAGGTGAACATCCTGAAGGAGAAACGGGCTGATGTGCTGACCCCGTTCTCCAGCATCTCCACCGTGTTGTCAGTGGGGTTGGGACACCTAGAGGCAGACAAACAAGTGATAGCAAATGTTAGGTATATGTGTTCTATGTTGAAGAATGGGGTATAGACTAACAATATGCGATGTAGTC
Source organism: Sardinella longiceps (assembly GCA_027497455.2). NCBI lineage: Eukaryota > Metazoa > Chordata > Actinopteri > Clupeiformes > Clupeidae > Sardinella > Sardinella longiceps. Next base: position 108,736 of record JAODXP020000014.1, read on the forward strand.
AGGCCATTGTTTGTCTTTTGCAATGAGCTGCAAGAGCTGCTGAAGATGTAAAATAGCCTATCTGCTAAAATTACTGTGTTCACTCAGGTTGTTCTTCTTGCTCATAGCGTGCCTGTTGTTGACATAGGATTTAGAGCGGTTCAGATTTACAGCTGAAGCGGGTCATACCTAATTCGCCTAATGTTGACTTTTTAGTTGCTTCGCCTTTTTCACCTGGCCATCATTCCGAACGAAAACGAGGCTCGGGTGGTAAACTAGAGGAAGTGCCGACGGAACGTCAATAATTTCTCATAGATGCTGGACAGAAATTATACTGCTGGTCCCCTCTCTTACTGTTGGTCAGGTGGAAAGTTGGGCAGATGAGGGGCATCCCATCCCCAGAAGCTACTTCTGGGAAGTTTTACCACCCAAGCCTCGTTCTAGTGCCTCATAGTGACGTAGGTGAAAAAGGTGAATTGCACAAGTTCATGTGGCTAGTCTTTTTTGTCGCTTTTATCACCTGTCTAAACAAATTGAATGGCCTCCGTCGATTTTACGGTTTTTGTAGCTCTTGTTGTGAATATGCATGTTTTCTCCCCTCTAAGTTTAATCACATATTAGAGTCACTGCAAGTGTACCCATGTGCCAAATCTCTTACTCATGTCTGATGAGGTCCCATCGGATGTGGTAGTCTGGCTGATTGACAGGAGTGGCCCAGCAGGAGTCCATCACCATGGCGATCTGGCGGCTGTCCACTCCATCCACTCGGACAGCTATATAGATCCGCTGGTTCACTGTTACATGCACACTCCCAGAGAATGCATGGGAGAATGCAGCATCTTCATACGGAATCATTTGGACATTGTAGGTTCCTTCACCTCCTGGTAACTTCTTAGTTATACGGCTGAAGGAACAAACACACATTGATTGCTGAAGAATAGAAGACATACAGTATAACAGCTTCCATGATTTCTTCACTAGTTCTTTATGACAACAATTCATTGTATTTGGTCACTGGAGTAAAGAATTAGAATAAAAATGCCAACCTTTCCAGTGGGTTGATGTCTATGTTCATGGAGAGGGTCTGTGTGAGGGGGTAGACGCAGCAGAAGAGCAGGTTTATATGTCTCCCTCTGCTGATGGGGCCGCTGGCTGTGTCGGACGCCCCATGGATGTGGTTCTCATAGATGAAGTGGGTGCTGTTGCTCTGTTGGCCAACATAGAACACGTGTTAAAGTTACAGAAAGGGTAAAGGATCCTGGAAAAACATTCAAGCATGATGAAAGAAATGCTTGTTGAAGTTCACACCAAATTTCTCCTTCAACACTCAAGGGGAGACTGGACCTGAACTACTACTAAATGCATAAACGTAAATGTAAATCTGTTATACCCTGAGTGAGGTTCCACAGAGATTGTTGTCATTGTCAAAGAGGAACTCCACTCTGCCATCTTGGATTGTGCCATTGCAGCTGGGGTCGTTGAGGTGGAGAAAGTCAGCCGAGAAGCCTGCCTCAAACAGCTGGCAGCGAGACAAAGACATGGTGCCTGTGCTGCTGGAACAGAACTCAACAGAGTCTGAGAATGATGGAGAGAAAGACAGATTGACAGAGACAAATAAAAGTGAAGAGACGGGGACAATAAAGAGGAAGGAAGAATGTAATAAAACTTAGTTCAATTCAATTCAATTCAACATAGTTTTAATTGTAGCCATACATGTAAAAGCTTACCATAGGACTCAGGGTTAGGTCTAGGATAATTCTCATTGCAGAAACAGCCACAGACTCCATCCTTCTGGCCACACCACTCATCCTCTGTGCACTGCAACTCTTCACATGGGTCACCAGCAGCTGTTGCACAAGACAAGAAAAAAAATAAAGTATAAACAATAACGTATAACAATAAAGTTTCCTAGTAGAAAGTTGAAAATTAGTGGTTTTGAATATAGAGTAGGGGCCCTTCAAATAAACAAGAGTATTGAGAGCTCTGTCAGTCTACAAAGAGTTTATTATGACCACTGCAAGCAAAGAGCCCAGTTGCTCAAGTTCTTTTTTTTTATCCTCTCATTAAAATGTTTTTTGGTCGTCTGCTAAGAGAATATGCTGGTTGTAGACAGGAGTTCTCAATAATTCAGTTTAAATAAGAAGATGACAAGAAGTTGATGTACTCACAACAATGCAGTTCAGAACGCCATTCTGGAATCTGGAGCCCCAGCACAGCACAAGCTGCCTCATAGGCCTCCACTGCTGAGCACAGCATGTTATTGGCTGGTGTGTAGGCACAGAGGTCGTACACACAGGAAGTGAAGAACACTTGTGGGTCAACATGCACATGGCACTGCTGGAATGGACCACTGCTATTGGTGATGATGCTGCATAGCTCTGAGTATTCTTCTCTGAAGATGCACATATCATCTCCAACCTGGTCTGAGGCTCCACAGCTAACAAAATAAGAAGGAAAGTAAGCCTGATGAATGATTTATATGGATATTTCTGAGTAGTATATTCATTTTTCTGCCATTTAATTCTACTGTTTAAAGTCTCCAGTGTCATTGGATGTGAACGTTTTGTACATTTCCCAGTACAGTAAAATATACTTACCCAGGACTGCTAGTATCTGATTTCCAACTCTGACCGAATTCTGTGTCACTCTGGGCCAGACTGCCATTGGACAGAACCTTGTCGTCTGCTGGGTTACCATTGTGATTGCCACACATTCCACAAACAGACTGATGATAATCTGGACTCAGTCTGACCAGAAGTCGACTGCGACCATCAAACTGGACCACCAGATCCCCTGAGGCATTCACAACCACAAACCCTGACTCTCGAGTCACCTGGGCCAGGGAACCAACCTGAAAGCTGTTTGTGTTGTTATCTTGACCATCAAGCTGAAAGCAAAACAGTAGACAGTCAAATGTAGATGGGACGGGCATACTGAGGTACAAAAACATGTATTCACTGACAAGAGCATTCATATGATCAGAGAGATGCCAATATTCAAAAGGTACCTTAACTCTCCTGTTCTGTCCGATGGTGATGTGGTGTTGTACACCTCCACGAGAGAGCCACACATCCACAGTGGACACAAAAGACACAATCAAGTTTCCACGGTGACTGTTAGCAGCTACGACACGGAAGGCCAAGGCATCAGCACTCTGGTTCCCACATGTATGGGTAATCTCATAAGCACAGGTGCCCTGGAATTGAATAAAGACATAATGTTGTTGAGCAAGTTTGATAGTTTTATTTGGATCCCCATTAGCTGATGCCAAAGGCATTCACTACTCTTCCTAGGGTCCACACACAACACATGTATCACACAAGAGATTAACATAAAGACACATATATCACAAGAAATCAACATACAGGACAACAGGTTAAAGAAACCAAATAATGTCAATAGGACTTCATTTCACTTTCATTTACCAATTTCTGCATCTCTGACCTACCTGAAAGTGAGCCACAGCTCCATCAAACGTGAGGTAGTGAGGATCTCCCCAGACTGTGCAGGTTGATAGGGGACCATAGCAACCCCGGCGGCCATCTTTGATTGAGCATTCTTGGGTTGGGGGGCAAGAGGACTGTGTGCACCGGAGATCATTGGGGGCAAAACACTCACAGCGATGTGAGCAGTCTTGTGTCCAGAACTGTTCCCCAATCTATTAAAACACAGAAGAGGAGTCATGTCATACATTGATGATATCCTTTTCTCAATTGCAAAAGTGTCACCTTCATATCTGATTAGGTTCTGCTTACATCAAAGTAGAATCCATCATAAAGACAACCACACTGCTCCACTGGCACACAGCGTCCTCCGCTCCTCACAAATCCATCATCGCAGAAACAGCCCTCAGCACAGGTCCTGTCACAGGTGGCATCTATGCTGCTGGCACAGGTGTGCCCACATTCTGTGCCACACAGATCATAGTGGCTGTTTTCTGGACACTGCAATTCTGTTGACATACGTAAGGCTCTATTAATTTCATTCAGACATTTTGATCAGTCACAATAATTGAAAAAACAAACTGAAAAAATACATTTTGAATATCAGTCAGTTTGGGGACACTTACGGCAGATGGAGTTTTCTCTCCAGGGATAGATGATGACATTTTCCTCTTGGCATGCACCAACGTATGCTTCCATGGCACGGCAAAGCACCTCATTTCTGTTCCCAGACAGACAGACGTCAAAGACACAGTCATTGAAGAATGTCTGGGGGTCCACATGGGCATGGCAGAAGCTCACTGGTCCATTGCTAGCTTTGAGAAGATCACACATGGCACGGGCTCTCGAGTCATCATGGCACACTGGACAGGAGTTTCCACATCCGTCAGCACAGGGTACGCCGTCATCAACCTTCCAGAAGTCTCCAAACTCAGAAGCAGAGAGGGACAAGGAGCCTGAGCTTCCATTATGGACGGTAAAGTCATCACTCTGGATGTTGTTGAAGTTGCCACAAAGGCCACAGGTGGCCCCGCTGTAGTTGGATGGTACTGTGATGTCCAGCGCCCATAGGCCAGAATAACTGACCGTTAGACCAAAGTCTGTTTTCACAAACATGTGACGTCCATTGGCATAGACAGATACTCTGCCTTGATCGAGAAGGATTGGCAAGTTTCTTGTCTCACCATCAACCTGAAATGTAAGTGTTTTTTGTTTTTTAAGAAATGATGTACATTGTAGTCATCCAAGTAAAGATGACTAGTGTTACCAAAAGTGACATAATATTGTGGATAAAAACAAATTAAACCAAACAAAATACCATTATTTTACACTTACTTGCACGGTGCCCTGGTTGTATTTGGAGATGTACACCAGATGTCCAGACACATTGACATAAACAGCCGAGGTGATGGAGACTTGAAGACCATTCCATGCCTCATTCCTAGCATCCACCTGGAAGTGAGGTAGACCTTCTGTTCCATTGCAAACTGATGCTAGGACATAACGACAAGTGCCCTGGAAGTCAAAGGTGCGTCTGTCAAAGGAGGTGTAGTGTGGGTCTCCAGAGGCTGAGCAGGTGGCTGCAGGTTTTGGATGGCAGCCATAATCTCCATCTACCACTCGACAAGACTCCTGGGCATCACAAGTAGAGGCAATGCAATGGGATAGCCCTGTGGCACCATTACACTCACACAGGAACTGACACTCCTCACCATACCAGTAGCGCTTTCCACTCTCTCTGTAGCGCCCACCATGGTGGCAGCCACAGCTTGTGACTGGCACACAGCGATCCCCACTCAGGAGGAACCCATCATTGCACTGACACCCCTCTTGGCACTGCTGAGTACACAGGAAGGGGAAGGACAGACTTGGACAGGAAGATGGGCAGGATGTACCACACAGCTCGTAATGGCTGTTAGCTGGGCAGGTTGTCTCTATGAAACAAATAATCAACTTTTCAGTTCCATTTTACAACATGTTCACATAATATGTGTTAGGTGTTAGGAAAAAATAGGATGGGTGTATAATATAAGACTGCCAAAGTGAGTTATAGTTAGTTAATTATAATTAGAGAAAAAATAAGATGATTGTGAAGGACTGCCAATGTCTTACCACAATTCGTGATGTTCCTCCATTCCCCTACGGCAATGCCGTTCTGTTGGCAAAGCAGGGCATAGCCACGCAGTTCCTCACACAGGGCCTGTTGAGATCCTTGTGTTCTCTCTAGACTCTGCACACAGTCTTCAATCCGGCTCCAGGGGTCCAGGCTTGCTTGGCACTGTCCGAAAGGCCCATGTGCTTGTCCCATGATGCCACAGAGCTCTCTGAACTGGCTGGTGTTCTGGTGGTGTCCCGGATCCGAGACCTGAGGTTCTACACAGTGTGCTGAGAGGGAGCCATCTCTCCAGCTGTCCCCAAACTGCTGAGAGTTGTTGAGGGGAACTCCAGTCGGGGAGAAGAAGTCATCATGAAGATCTCCATTTAGATTGCCACACAGGCCTCCTAGAGTTCCGTTGTAGTTTCCAGGGGCGGTGATGCGAATGACATGTGGCCAATCAGCTCTCACTACCAGTCCAAAGTTGGTCTCTATGACAACACCTTTCACACTGCTATGGTAGATGCGGATTTGATCTGAGTTTACACTAAAAGGGAGACCCACTCTCTGTCCATCCACCTAGTTGGAGAATATTAGGAATAGGTTATGAGATGTATGCAGTGATATTTTTAATGTGCTCCAAACTCTGTAACAAAAAAATATATCCTGGTCACATTTAGGAATAAAACCCAAATCTGTACCTCAGTTGTGGCTCCCTCTCCCATCTTCACTGAGACTTGTGTTCCTTGTGCTTCGAACTTCAGATGTCTGGAAAAATCTCCAAGTCCTATGGGAACTTTCTCAACAGTTACTTGGAAGTGCGGTAACTGTGATTGTCCCCTGACCCTAGCCAGCGTCAGACTACAAGCACCTGGGTAATGGAAGGTCTGTCCATCAAAGGTGCGGTAGGACCCGTAACTTTCTACCCAACAGGTGGAGTAGCTGACAGGTCTGCATCCCCGTACACCGCCTTGGACCCCACACACCTCAAGATCACTGCAGCCATGTGACTGGCAGGTCATTGACCCATGACTACAGTAACAACGCCTCCCACAGTCCTGGTCTAGAACCACAGTCTCCCCTGCTGTGTAGTACTGGCCCTCAAAGGTGCAGCCACAATCGCTCTGCAGAACACAGTCCCCGCCACTTAGAACATAGCCAGCATTGCAGATGCAGCTCTCCTGGTTGGGCAGAGGACAGTTATGGGGGGCGTTGGGGTTGCTGCAGGTTGCAGGGCATCCAGTTCCATGAGGTGCAAATTGACTGTTGGCTGGACATGGAACCTCTGTAAAAATAGATAAATTGATTATTTCCAACATGAAGTGTTTGCAAAATACCATCAACTGCTTATTGGAAACAGTATGTTGTACATGACTGGGGCAGTACCCACCACAGAACCCCTGACTTCTCCACTGGCCCAACTGGATTCCCTCTTGTTGGCACTGGGCAGCGTACACGTTGAGTGCCTGGCAGAGGATGGGCTGGTAGCCATCACCCACACACAGATCATATACACAGTTTTCTACAAAGGTATGTGGAGACCAGCTAGCATGACAGGATGCAAATGGGCCAACGTTGTTGCTGAGGATTCCACAGTGGGCAGTGTTTCCATAAAGACTTTGTTGGCTGTGAGTGCAGGCAGCACAAGCCAGACCTGCACATTGAACATCCTGGCAGCCAGGGTCATTGTCGCCCGACGCCTTCCAGCTGTTGGCAAACTCCACATCTGAGCTCACAAGATGCCCTTCACGGGTTCGGAAGTCGTCATGGGAGTGGTGGTTGAAGTTGCCACACAGGCCACAGGTGGCATTCTGATACTCATACGGCACTGAGATTCTGACATAGTGATTGGCATCATAGGTGACCAACAGGCCAAAGTCTGTGCTGATGGCCACAGAGAAGCCTGACTGGTAGACCCGGATGGACCCATCTTGCAGGGTAAAAGGGGTTGTCACAAATGTGCCATTCACCTGAGAGGAATTGAAATTATGAACACTGGACAGAGTTGAACAGCACAGTTTTATTTATCTAATTAATTTGATATCTGGAACATCTGTAATCTTGTTGTTCTTACCATTGCTTGGTAATGATGTCCTTTGACCAGCTCAATTTCCACCCCATAAACCCACACTCTCACCAGACGGGTCCAAGATACATGAGTGCTCCCTCGATGTTCATTCTTTCCTTCAATACGGTAGTATGGCAATCCATTGCCACAAGCCTATTAGACATTTGAGTGAAACTCCTCAGCAACTTCTCCTCAAATATCTTGATGAAGGAAATTCATAAATTCAGAGTTTTAAAGATAGTGACATATCATACCTCAGAGAGGACGTATGTGCAGGTTCCTTGGAAATGGAAAACTTTCCCATCGAAGGTGTAGTAGTGGGGATCACCAGAGATGGTGCAGGTTTGTCGCTGAATATTCTGGCAGGAATGTTGCAAGACTGCCGGACGACACACCTGAGAAAAGCTGCAGGGTTGTTGTTGGCACTGGAGTTGGCCGCCACCAATGCAGGTGCATTTTTGATGACAGTTGACATCTATCCAGAAAGAGTGTCCCACCTGCACAGTTGAGCCTGAACGAGATCCAGTTTAAAGCATATAATCCATTGATTTTTGCCATTATACATATGATTTTAGCACTATACATTTCTGTGTACTGATGTCACATTTTTAACATTTTTAATTTATTTTATAATTATTATCAATGTGTTAACAGAAGTGTCCAAATGTGCTTGCCCAAATAAAGACTGTGTGCTTGAGGCTGTCAGTCCTCCTGAGAAACACCTAATTGCTGAGGGGATTTTTATGCTTTATTTTCCTTCTCCAGTTTCAGCCAAGTGTTTCAGGAGTTTTTTACTGTACATACTCAGCTGATGCATTTGCAAATTACTACAAATTTAACAGTAGAGGTAAAAACAACACACCATTGTATACACAGTGTCCTGCAAATGTTGTTGACGTTGTGATCGTGGTCTCTGGAGTTGTTGCTGTAGCTGCTGTAGCTGCTGTTGCTGTTTACCAAAGACAGAAGACAGAAAGAACAAGATAAAATGTATGTGGATACTGTTGGAATAGAAGTGATTTGTATAAATAAATATTTGTAGGCCTAAACTATAACCCTGTTGCTTGAGGTGACTGAATGCTATCTGTAGGAAAAAGAGCAAAGGCATGTCATACAAGTTAGACTGTATCAGCAGCTATACAGTAAACCAAACTAGTAAACTAAATGGGGCACAAGTTGAAGTGAATTTAAGTTTACACTTAATATGAACAATATTCACAATTCAGTCTATCCTGAAATTGTCTTTTGCATTTGTTGATCTTGGATATTTGACCTAGTTTGATTGGGCTGGGCACTGGGATTCAGAATACAGGCTGAGAAGAAACTCAATTAGTCAATCAGTCAATATTTTTGGTTGTTTTCTTTATCCTCCCAACTACACTAAGTAACCTCAAGAAACAGGGCTATGAGTTCAAATGTGCTGGAATAATCCTTTAACTACTTAATATATTCATTTAAAATTATTAATTACAATATTGAAATGTAATATAATATAATAAAATTCCCAAAATCTATCAAACTGAATTTTGTGTTCTTACGAGGAAATCCACATGTTTGAATGTAGTCAGAACAGCAGTCTTGTAACTGAACACAGATCTCGTCACAATAGCAGCCTCGATTACATGAATTGTTATGACCTGGACAGCAGATTGGTGTTGGATACGAACATGAACCTTAAAGAAAAAAATAGATGACAACACTGTTTTACATTTCATCCAAGTACTTCAAACTTCACTTTCAAATGCAAACAGCAAATCAAACACATATACACACACATCTATCTATCTATCTATCTATCTATCTATCTATCTATCTGTCTATCTATGCCAATTAGCAGAACACATACAGACAAACAGAAATGACACAAACTCAAACACCCAAAAATCCTGAAGATAATGCAGTACTGTGCTGCAATATTAATGGCATTAATTTTAATCCATATTAACATTCTGACTCAACAAACCTGTGTTATTGTGCAACTGATATCACCCAAATGAAAAAAAACATAATATCCACTTCTGTAAATTTAAGTGATAAGTAAATTTCATAAAATGTTCCTTCAACCTCATTCTTACGAGGATAAGTGGAAGATGGTGGGGTTTTTTTTCAATTGCCCATGAGTATCTTGTGTTTCTTTATGGTTTGGCCATTGCACCCTTCAGTTTTCCAAGATTAAATGAAACCTTGTCCAATTTTTTTCCCATTTATAATTACAGTGCCATAAAATTGTAATACATTATTAATTATTATCATTATCATAATTTAAATAATATAAAGAACTTAATTCTTTATTAAAACTAATAAATAACAATATTCTTTATGTTGATTACCTTGTGCCACAGGTTGTGCTGTTGTAGATGTCCCACTTACTGCAATAGTTGGCTGTGGAGTCGATGCACTTGACATCTGCGTTACTGTTGGCAGATCAACATACCTTATGGCTTCTCTTACAATAATGAATAACAGCCACAAATATGCAGCAATATTGCCGCATAATTTACATGTGAAAATATGACCTTATAGCAAACTTGGGTCCGTGTAACGCTTTGCAGTGCTTTGATCCATTTTTAGAATTAACATGGACAAGATGAAAATTGGGTTCAAAACTTAAATTTTCCATTTATCAAACAACTCAGATAATAGGTAATTGATGCTGTTTGTGTATTTCATTGTTGTTTGTCGGTTGCTTTTGAAAGAGTGGATAGTTGAATTTGACAACAAAGTAAAAATGAGTCAATATTTCAATATTCCATTTCTGCGCCGTGGTTGGACTGAACCATGCGCGCTGAGGGATGTCTTGGTTCAGGTAGGCTAGAAATGAGATGGATGGACTCGAGACGTAACGTTACAGACTTGACAGAACAACTGGCCCACCATCAGGCTTACCTGCAAACTTTCTAATACAGAAACCAATGAAGTTGTTGCATGATTTAATATTTTCATGTTTTACCGTGCCTTATTGGAACACCTCCACCGGCACCGCCCTTACGCACAATCAATTCAGTGAAGAAACGGTGATGCCGAGTGTTGCCTATGCCACCTTGGATATATTTGGGGACGATATAGGAATAACATTTTGTTTAGATCAAGGGTCTCCAACAGGTAGGCTAGTTCAGGGGCTGCTCGCCACTTGAGTAGCTCAAAGAGTCACAGGAAATGTAAATTAATTTCATAACATCCTAATCACAAAATCTTGATATCTTCCTACTGCTTTAATGCTCTCTGATTAGAAGTTATGTTGGTAGAGTGCACCAGATTTGGCTATAACTACAGAGACGCAGATGTAGCCTACATTATCAATGTGACAAGAGTAAGTTTATGAATGACCTCTTGGCTATTTCAAAAGCAAAGCAGACGTCAGCTGAACCGAAGCTTCGCATATGGTTACAGCGCAACTGTACACGGTAACCCCCAACCAGGTGGCGAGAGGCCCGAGCTACCTGTTGGAGACCCTTGGTCTAAACAAAATGTTGTTCTTATATCGTGCTCAAATATAGCCTAGGTGGCATAGGCAACACTCGGCATCACAGTTTCTTTACTGATTGATTGTGCAAAGATCGAAGTGTTCCAACTTGGCCACAGTGAACATAAATCACAACCTCATAGGCTTCTGTATTAGAAAGTTTGTAGGTTAGCCTGCAGGTGGGCCAGTAGTTCTGTCAGGTCTGTACGTCTCGAGCTGACTTGATAAGTCTATCCATCTCATTTATAGGCCTCTCTCTACAAAAGACGCTACCTGAACCAAGACATCCCTCTGCGCGCTTGGTTCAGTCCAACCACGGCGCAGAAATAGAAAATTGAAACACTGACTCATTTTTACTTTGTTGCCAAATTCAACTATCCACTCCCTCAAAAGCAACCATCAAACAACAATGAAATGCACAAAAAGCACCAATTACCTATTATCTGAGTTGTCTGAAAAATGGAAAATTGAAGTTTTGGACCCAATTTTCATCTTTTTCATGTGAATTCTAAAAATGGATCAAAGCACTGCAAAGCGTTACACGGACCAACTTGCCACAAACTCCCAGCAAATTTGTGGGGGATTTGTGGCAAACTTCAAATTTGTCGCACAAAGTTCATTACAGGGTTGCCTGTAGTGGCCAATTGTTTTGGTAAAAATAAAAATACAAATTGCCACTAGGGGCGAATGTATTCACCACTGATTACCGAAACAATTTGCCAGTAATGGCAAACTTATAATGAACCTTTGGCGACAAATTTGCAGTTTGCCAGAAGTTTGCAGCAAGTTTGCTACAAGCCCATTGCGCTGGTACAAGAAGTCCCGATTAGATAGAAGCTTTTAGAATATTCAAGTCAGTAAAAGGCTAAATTCAATGCATTTCAATGATAGAATGATCAGTTTACTATCATGGAATGTTTTTAGCAACTCAGAATGTTCAGGTGTAAAATAAGCCCATATGCCTGCAAGTTTACTTGTGTTGAATCTAAGTTATTTGTTGTAATGATCTTTTCTTTGTTGTTATATCTTCGCATGCTTATCACCATTATTAAAGGAGATCAAGTTTTGAACATACTCTTTATTGTTAACGGTATGTCTAAGTGGATAGCAAGCACTACATCTAAGTGAGGACAAAACAGTCATATTTTCACATGCAAATTCTAGCAGATGTCATATCCAAAAATTCACAGATGACACTGCCGTTGTTGGATGCAAGTCATCACAAACTTCACAGCGTGGTGTGTGGAGAACCACCTCCAGCTCAACACAAAGAAGACTAACGAGCTCATGGTGGATTTCCGTCAGTCCAAGCAGTCACCTCCTCCCATATTTATTCATGGGGTGGAGATTGAGGCTATAATTATCTGGGCGTATGTATAATTAACAACAAGTTGGACTGGTCAGACATCACGGCATTGTTTAAGAAGAGACAAAGTCGTCTCTTTATTAAGGAGACTGAAATCTTTTGGAGTGCCATTTCGATAACACTGTTGTGGCATCGGCCATTTTCTTTGCAGTAGTCTGTTGAGGGTGTGGTGCCACTAAGAAGGACAAAAAGAGACTGAATAAGCTCATTTGTAGGGCAGGTTCTGTCCTAGGGTGTTCTTTTGACCCAGTGGAGATGGTGTGTGAGATGAGGATGATGGGCAGGTTCTATGCCATCATGGGGAACACCACTCATCCCCTCTACGCACACCAGGCGGTGCTGGGGAACTCATCTAGCAGTAGACTGCTACACCCAAACTATGTATTGTATGCTAGTCACCTTAGTATGCTCTGTGCATACTGGGGTGAGTTCACACCTCTCTCTGGTCAGTTGGGTCGACCAATCAGAGGGTAGTCACATTGTTTCAATAGGCCTCTGGAAGATAAAAACTTTACTGATCTTTCCTGACTGTTACTTGATATGTTTTTTATGACATTCTATTCCTGCTGTTTTCATCATTACAAATAAGGCAGAATATTGTGTGGCTATCTGCTCCAGGTTGCCACGCTGGCACTCATGGTCCACGTCAACTTGGATGACCAACACCATCTTTTGCAACCTGGATCTGTAATATAGTCAGGCAATTTCCTGTCTAGCTAGTGCAGCTGATGGATTTTTTAGCGTGTCTCTCCTTTGCTGCTTTGAAGGTATTTTAGTTTTCCTTTTTTTATTAACGTAAATACACATTTGTGAAACACTTATAGCGTTATAAGTGTTTCACAAATGTGTATTTACGTTAATAAAAAAAAAGGAATATAACCGCACTTTGATTCATAGTTACCATTTTCGTCAGCCAAAGTTGTCAGTTGAGATGTTGCAGTTAACGTTATTTCTGGTGTTGATACTGAAGTGGTTGTTGCTTCAGTTGTAGTTGTCTCTGGAGATGGTGCAGTCGTTGATGATGTTACAGGGGTTGACACCGAAGTTCCTGTATCTTCAGATGTTGTAAGAAGATAAATGATAGATGTTACTGTTGCTGTTGTTTTTGTGCTTGCTCTGTCTATGTTGTCCTCTGCGTCTGTGGCTATCTGTTCTAGGTTGCCACGCTGGCAGTCATGGTCTGACTCTGTGCGGTCCACGTCAATGGGAATGACCCCATCTTACATCAACCTGGATCTGTAAAATAGTCAGGCAATTTTCTGTCTAGCTAGAGCAGCTGATGGAATTTTTTTTTATGTTTATTTTTTGAGCGTAGCATACCTTCTCAGGTTTTGCAGGTATTTTAGTTTTCCTTTTTTAATAACTCTGTTCCGTATTTTTCTACACGTCACCTGACTTGGTATCTGCTAAAAATTTTGATAATAAAAATTACCATCAAAAGTGAGAAAAAATTCTCTGTGGTCTTAAGTGCGGTTCAGGTTCATTTGGCATGTCATCAATCTTGTTTTAATTTATTTTATTCCCAATTTCACATGGAAGCCTTAGGCTACACCATCCAACATCAAGAAGTGCAAAACAACGTACTGTAAATCTGCGGCTTTGATTGGTATTTGATTGGAAAATTTCAGGCATCTTCTTGCGTTTCTGCATTCGTGTTGTAGGGAGAAGTCACGAGGCAAAAGTGGTGTACACATTGTGCATTTAAGACATTTTTCAGATTAGAAAAATCATCTCATATGAGTCATAATGAAGGAAGTAAATACACATTTGGGAAACTCTTATAACGCACATAGCCGGACATTGATTCATAGTTACCATTTTCGTCAGCGAAAGTTGTCAGTTGAGATGTTGCAGTTGACGTTATTTCTGGTGTTGTTGATTCAGTTGTAGTTGTCTCTGGAGATGGTGCAGTCGTTGATGATGTGACAGGGGTTGACACCGAAGTTCCTGTCTCTTCAGCTGTTGTAAGAAGATAAATGCTAGATGTAAGTCTTGCTGTTGTTTTTGTGCTTGCTCTGTCTATGTTGTCCTCTGCATCTGTGGCTATCTGCTCTAGGTTGCCACGCTGACACTCATGGCCTGACTATGTGCGGTCCACGTCAACGGGGATGACCACACCATCTTACATCAACCTGGATCTGTAATATAGTCAGGCAATTTCCTGTCTAGCTAGAGCAGCTAATGGATTTTTTTTTTTTTTTTTTTTTTTTGAGCGTAGCATACCTTCTTTCCTTTCCTGTTTTGCAGGTATTTTAGTTTTCCTTTTTTTATTAACTCTGTTCCGGATTTTTCTACACGTCATCTGACTTGGTATCTGTTAAAACTTTTGATAACCCTAAAATTACCATCAAAAGTGAGGAAAAATTCTCTGATTCTCTGTGGTCTTAAGTGTGGTTCAGGTTCATTTTGGTATGTTATCAATCTTGTTTTAATTTATTTTATTCCCAATTTCACATGGAAGCCTTAGGCTACACCATCCAACATCAGGAAGTGCAAAACAATGTAGCTACTGTAAATCTGTGCCCTTTATTGGTATATGATTGGAAAATTTCAGGCATCTCTGGCTTTTATTTCTGCGTTTGTTCTGTAGGTAAAGTCACAAGGTAAATGGTGTAGCCTAGGCCTACACATTGTGCATTTGAGACACTATTCAGAGGACAATCATGTCATATGAATCAATATGAACTAGTGAATTGCCCGTGTAGCCCGAAAGCACTGCGCTGGGAGTGAGAGAGGGAGCGACTACGTAGTTAGAACGGCAGGAGTGTACTGAGCTTCATTTAACGATATCTTTAATAATCTCGGTCCAAACAACATCAAACTAGACACTGCACTCCCTCGTGTCATTAGCGAGAAGCATTGTGCAATTTGTCGTCAGTCAGACGAACGGTTGCAGAGTTAAGCGTGGAACACACACACAGAAAGACAGAACACATGACGTTCCTTGCATTATTAGATAGATGAAGTAAATACACATTTGGGAAACACTTATAACGTATATAGCCACACTTTGATTCATAGTTACCATTTTCGTCAGTGAAAGGTGTCAGTTGAGATGTTGCAGTTGATGCCATTTCTGGTGTTGATACTGAAGTGGTTGTTGCTTCAGTTGTAGTTGTCTCTGGAGATGGTGCAGTCGTTGATGATGTTACAGGGGTTGACACCGAAGTTCCTGTCTCTTCAGCTGTTGTAAGAGGAGTAATGCTAGATGTTGAGCCATCAGTTGTTGCAGCTGGAGATGTTGCTGCAGTTGATTGTTGAGTTGTTGTACCTTGTGCTAATGTTTAAAGATAGAAAGATCAGGGGAGATTGGGGAGCAGTTTTGGGTTAAGGCTGCTGCAAATACACGAGAGACCAAAGAACACACTTCACAGTTCTGAGCCCTTTTGTCTCACTTTGTGTTGTCTCTTGTGTTGTCTAAGACAGAAAGTTGCATATATTGTATGACCTATGACTGTCCTCAGTTGTCAGCAGAAAATAACATTGCAGAGAAACATAAAAAGAACGCTATCACAGTGTAAAGAAATACTGTACACCACTTTTTATGCATTTGTCCGCACTCAGTATGGGCAGGGGAGGTTATACTACTGCAGCGACTTGGTTCAATTTTATTTTGAAAGGGGGATGGGAAATTGTGCATACATAGTACACAGTTATA
>JAODXP020000014.1:124907-147407 GCA_027497455.2 Sardinella longiceps
CGTCAAAGATTTTAGAGGCCATCAGCCTTAAACATAAAGAGAGAACCATGTCAGGCTGTTAAATAACCTCAGCTCTCAATTAATTAATTCACTTTTAGGTGTCCCCAAAGCTCGATATTCAATTCCATAAAATAAATGAATAAAATAATAAAGATGAAAACAAAATAAAAGAAATATGTACTATGACAAATTTTAGTTTCTCAATAGATGGTGCCACTCAAAAATGAATGATGGCAGCCCCTCAATCCCTCCAGGACCAAAGGTTAGTTGATAAAACTCGAGTACCGGTAGTCATGCTCAACAAGTTCAGGGTTGGGATTTGGGGCCATACTGCCATAACATAGGGAAAAGAAGCTATCATCACATATTACAACCATCGATTTTAAAGTAGGCCATACAGTAGAGTCACATCCACTGTGTGTCTTCCAGTTGTTCTATTTCATAGCCTAGGCCTACTCCAGGTTTCACTTTCAGTTTCCTGAAAATCATGTGTTTTACTGTTGGCTATCCAATTCCAAGGGGTTGGACTTTGTCTTGAACTGGCACAGTCATTTCACAGTGAACAGGCAATACTCTTTCAGTTTTTCAGACTAAGGCTACAGGACTCCTGGTTGGACTATAAGGGATTGAGCTATCTACTACCTACACATTTGTCAAGGTAAGAGAATATTGGGGATGTTTATGGTAGTTTTTTTCTTTTCTTTTCTTTTTTTGTGAAACTCAATTGTAACTTTTCTTTTCTTTTTTTGTGAAACTCAATTGTAACTTTTGTCATGGCATCTTGCAAGTAAAATGTTTTCACTTGACTGACTAAGTGTAATCTGCCCTCTTTAAAGAAGAAAAAATGTGCTGCTATTTGTTGAACATTTTGCATGTAGCATAGGCATGAAGATCATGACTACAGTCAGTGAGGGTAGGCTATTCTTTGACTCAGTAAGAAGATTGAACAGGTCAGTTAATGTGCCCTGACTTCCTTGACAGTGTAGACAAAGAGTAAGCCCACAGAAGCAGTTGGACAGCCCTGTATTAAGTCATGTCAATGTTTACATGTAAGTCATATCATATTATTATATTATATTATATTATATTATATTATATTATATTATATTATATTATATTATATTATATCATATCATATGCCCCTGTGAGCAGGGGTCTATAGCACCAAATTCTGGGCCCTGTACACAAGCAGTGGCCTTGGGCCCTTTCACAACATGGAATACAATTCCAGACTCCTCAAGGGCCCTCTAACCACTTAATCCCCCACTCAGTCCTCTTTTTCCATGCTTGACGCCCCTGTCTGTTAGATGCAAATTGTGTGTCCTTCAGGACATGAGGAGTTTGATCATTATTTAAGAGTAATTAAAGTTTAACCTGGACAAATTTTATTTAGGTCATGACTCATGAGTATCGATCGAGTCATAGATAATGATGTTCAAGTCGTGGCTCATTGCTGGCTTGTAGCCTCTGGCTTGTGGTCATAGGTTTTTATTATGATTTATTGTCATCTCTGGATTTTCGCAGGACAACCTTTGAACCAACACAACAAATTTAATATTCTTCTGGCTTTTGTATTCTCACTGTAATCCACAAACAATCCATTAGGCTATGAAAAAGGTCCTATTAGAATGTAGATCTCTATAATATAATACCTCTACCTCTATTGTGTGCTATAATACTACTACCATATGTGTATACTTCTATAATATATTTTCTCTATATATTATTGTTCCTGTAGTACAACAGCGTAGTATAATCAAAGATACTTTAGAACATCAACCGTCTCTGTAGGCTATAATGTCCCCAAATACTATAAGTTCTATAATATCTGCAGTATTTCTATAATAAATTGTGGCACAAGATTATTATGGAACTCTATACTTTTTCGTTAGGGATTGTTTTGAGAGATCTGGTTTTGCTAAAAATGAATTTGAATGTTAAGGGCACATCATGCACTTTATTCAGCACCCAGCTCAAAGATTAAGAGATGCAATCTACTGTATGGAGCTCCCCTGTCAGTGTGGGTAGGCCCAGGCTGGGTGTATATCGAAATTCAATACAATATTGATATGAATATCCAAAATTCATTAATAATTTTACCAAAGATACTGAATTAACTGTTTGATCAACTGTCTCTGATTCTGCCATTCCATGCAGGGCCTTGAGGTGTTTACTGTCATTGATAATGAAGACAATTCAGTAGTTATGGCATCAAACATGACTAGTCCTACTGAGAGTGGCGGCCAGGATGGGATGAATGAGGAGAGTGAGACGTGCTGCCTCTCAGATACTGAGGAAATGGAGGTTGACTGTGACAATGGTGTTATGTCACCTGTAAACCCACAACCTGGAGATTCAGTGAAAATGTCAGCATTGCCCAAATGCACAGTAAGTCACAGTTTGTTTGGTGTGCATATAAAAAATTGTATGACGTTGGAGAATTGCTTATTTAAATATAGGCTATGTCACAATGATGAAGATGAAAAATGAGCTGATGAAGAACTGTGATTTTGTGAGGAAAAATGTGCATTAAACAGGAATAGTAAGAGTGATGGGTGGGCCCCACATGAAAACTTTACTGACATTGGAGATCATACAAAACAAGACAGCCACACAGCAGCAAAGCCATTAATAAGCCAATACAAAATGAAAATGGCTCACACCAGATCAAGTGGAGTGGGAGGAAAATTAATGTAGTTAATATAAATATCTTTAATGCGTTAATGGACCACCAGCCTAACAAACTATATTGTTGACGATTCCTTCTTTCTGCTGATCTTTCAATATTGCTGAAAAGATAGGATAGAAATATAAGATAAAATATAACCCCTTAAATCTCTTTTCAAGGATGTTGATTGCACAGGAAAAGAGGGAAAGCCAAAGGACCAAAACAATAGTAGTCACCTAGATGTAAACAATGATGGGTTTCACAGAAACACTGAAACCGTTCCAGATTCGGGGTCCAGTGAAGCAGGTGTGTAAAGTGTCCTTCCCTATTGTTTGCTGGTACCGGCTGCAGCTGCACTTGCTTCTAAATAAGACTAATAGAAGAGAAGGTTGCATGATGCCATTTTGCATTTCATGAGTTTAACTTTATCTATAAAATCAAATATATACTTGATGCACAATTTCTCCTCCTAACTTACTGATCATGTAGTTAGTTCTTGAAGATTTTATTTTATGAAACTGAAATGTTTTGTTTGGATTCATTTAATACCAAAAGCAAGAAATTGCTAATCAAGGTAGTGTTTCTAGTTGTAAAATGCTGAAATATTTTTTTCTGCTTCTTGTAGATCATACAAAATGCTCCTTGGCATTGATTGGGAGCTCAGCTGCTGTTAAAACTGGAGTTGGGAGCCTCTTACCAGACTTTACTGGATGCCCTGGATTAACACGACTTACACCAAAAGAGTGCAACATTGCAGGACGTGATGTGACTGTGATTAACATGATCGGTTTGCATGAAATGAACTACTGTCAGGAGTCAATGGATAGCTATATGAGTCAGGCTCTAGCTGAGGATGGAATCCATGCCTTCCTTTACATATTACCACCTCACCAGGCTGACTGATGGAGACAAGATGGCAGTGGAGTGGCTTCAAAAAGTGTTTGGGACTTCCTCTCTACAGTTTTTGATCATTGTTTTCACCTATGAAAATGAAGAAGACTGTGATTCTATCATAGATGACCTGAAAGGTAATACTGTTCTTGAGCAACTGGTTAAGAGGAGTAGAGGGAGGTATTTCACCTGTAACAGCACCTTAAACAACAAAATGGAGATGAAATTGCTGTTGAAGAAGATAGACCTCATGGTATCTGAAAACAAAATGAACTACACTGCAGAGAATTATTCTGAACAACTGAAGATGAGGCAGACAATGTCAAACATTGAAGAAGTGGAGACACAATATGAACACAGAAATGACGCAGGCAAGTGTTGTTGTGTATGACATTTTTTTTAAAGAACAGATCAAATTCTGGTGATATTTGAAAGAAATTCTTTCATTTTTGTAGGTGGTCCTGCAAAAGATGTTGATTCTACTAAAGATTCTACTGAGGTATTTTTTAATAGCAAAAATCACCAGGTCAATTAAGCTGAAGCCTGTACAGTAAACTCAGTCTATCTTGCTTACATAAACTCATAATGTACAGTACATACAGTAGCTGTGTTTATATGACCATGGACTGTGTATCACATCCAAAGTTGCATATGCCATTGACCAGCCCTGTTTCTTTATGTTTTTTCCTCATGACCAATCAAAATGTTTTGTGGTGTGTATAGACAGCTGGCCGAGAAAATGAGGAAAAACTGAAGGAAGAAGAAACAAATACACCTCGACCAAGTGTTCACACAGACACAGTTCCAGGTTCTGAGTCTAGTAAAACAGGTTTGTAATGGTTGAAAATGATCAGATCTCTGAAAATGATCAGAAATCTCTTTCCATTCTGGAAATTTAAGAGAAGGAGAAGCATAATTGTAAAGGCTGAGAAGGAACACAACACAACATTGAAAAGATATTGTTGTGTTTTATAGATCCTCCTAAAGAAGATGGAGATAAAAAAATTCAGAGAGTGAGGTATGTGTCTGCATGAAAGTACAGCTTCGATTACACTGTATAAAGTATACAATGAACTCACTAGATGTAATCAAGTGATTCCAGCAAAGACACATTTGTGGTTGTGTTTACAGTATATAAGTATATGTAAAGTGATTGTTAATGTAAAGACAGTCAGAGTTGGGAAAGTTACTCAAAAAAGTAACTTGTTACTTTACTTTAGTTCAGGGGTGGGGAACGTCCGGCCCCTGGGTGTCATGACAATTTTTCTTTGGGTCATGAAGTCATGAAAAATTCCTGCATTTCTCTCAGATCTTTTATCATAGGGTATCGATATGCTAGAAATTTCAGGACCCAGAACAGCAATAGAGAGGAGTATGATGCAGCATCCATTCTTCTTTGTGCAATAAACTGGGAATAAAATATGAAATTATATTCTTCCAACTGTGCAGAAAGGCATCATTACATTTTGCAGTAACAAAGTAATGTAACGTGTTCATTTTACAATTACAGTTACTACCTAAAGTATCAAGAACGTTTTGCACAGTGAAATCATATCCGATCCAGCATCTGACAATTCCTCCTGTAGTATTTTTGCATACCTGAACAGACAACCTCTGTGTCCCTCATCACCAAATCACTTAATATTAATAATTAACCTAAGCCTATCTGCACCAGACGGTATGTAGACGTGTCCAACGCCCAGTAACCTACAACCCTAAATGAGTCTGTGTTTCTGTGTATGGAATCTGGATGAGGAGGAAAAAATTAGGCATTAGTAATGAGTTACTTTTTTAAAAGGATAGAATGTAATCCAATTACAAATCAAATCAGTAACTAAAGTAAAGTAACAAGTTACTTTTTTCAGTAACTTACCCAACACTGATTTAGGAAAGCTGGACAGATTTGTTGTAATGGAGTTTCTGATGTTACAGAAAAATGAGGATCAATCCAAGAAAAAAGAAGACCCCAGAGGAAAAAACTATGAAGAGGAATTAGAACAACTGTTTAGCAGATTGAACCTTGAACATAGAAATGACAAACTGTCAACATCAGACATACTTAAAATAGATGCACGCTCACGTCAGCCACAGGGACCAAAGGTAGCAGGAGAAATAGCACACATCTATCTTAACAGACTTTTGATGACAGACTACAGGGCTAGGTATATCCCCATCAAAGTTGAAAATATTGAATCAGGTCCAACCAGTGTGACACACAATGAAAATAGGGACGCCATGTTTGCTACACTCTTTAGCAAAGAGGATATGGAAAGTGAAGCGACCAAACAACAATCTCAGATTCATCCTATGGACATTCAGATGGCAGTGTTTCACTCAGCTGACCCATTCCTAAGGCAGTACCTACTAACTAAACTGTCAATGTGTCAGTATGCGTTGCCTTTGTTGGTGCCAAATCCTTTTACTTCAGAGATTGAATTCCCTTTGTGGGCATTTCGTCAAGTTTGGAAAAGTTGGAAGTCCGTGGATACTTCTGGCAAAACTACCATTCATAAGAAACTGATGTATGGAGTTGAAACACCAATGGTGTCTGTCTTCAGGCTAGGAGCTGTGTCCACGTCCAAGTCTCAGCTTATAAATAGTCTCATCAATGAACGGCACAACACATTTTTCCATAGGCACTGTCCAGGCAGTAGCAGAACCCGTCTGTTGATGGACGGTGTAGTGGAGGTTGCCTGGTACTGTCCATCTGGTAAGGACACTGACCACTTTCCTGATTGTGTTGCCATCTGTAATCTCCATGGAGATGGACTGACCTGCAAAACGCAACAAACAATTTTATCTCAAATGGCCTCAGTTAATGTTGCTTTCTTTGGTGAAAATGATGCCAGCAAGGCAATTGTGAAAGAGCTGTTTAGCTCCTCAACACCTTTAATCTGCCTTTTCACTGAGGAAGACTTCCTATTAAAGGAAGTATGCAAAGGGATATTCAAAATAGGATTAAGAGATAGGAATCAATCAGACATAGTTCAAGAGCTGAAAAGGGCAATCAATTGTAGTTTGTCTCACAGAAACTTTATGCTGGAAAACTTGGCACAGAAACCTGGAATCAAAGTTGATGAGGACAGTAACGATTGTAGAATTGGTAAGGAGGATGCGATGCATATTAAGAATTTGCTTGAGAGTAACCAGCAGTCAGATGTCAAGGAAATATTTTTACCATGTCAAGGAAAACTGTGGCAAGAATGGTGTCATGAAAAAAAAAGCCTCTACCGGCTACATGGAAACCTGGAGATGGAAAAGGTTCTGATAAAAGATAAAATGAGAGTGATACGCTCCAAGCAGCGACAGGCTGGCAGCAGTGAACTCATGAAGCTGTTTTTGAGGTCCATGGACACACTTCCATCCCACAGAACATATTTTATTAAATGGACCAGCATTCTCATGGACAGCTGCACTTCAGATAAACTTGTGACACTTCTTCATGAATATGATGAAAAATGGAGAAATGTTTTGGATCTAAAGAAGAAACATGACAAATCTAAGCAATTAGAGAAGGAACAGACAGAGCTTGAGAAGATATCTGACCAGCTGAATGCTGCAACCTTTGGTCTTGAACACATTCTACGAGAGATGGGGCAGATATATGAGGCTGAAGTGTCAATGACAGGTGGTGGAGGAAAGTACTATAAACTCCCAAACTTGGCAGCACAACTCATGATATCTGGGCACCCAATTGAGCTGATGGATGGTGATGCTGCTCAAGTTCCAATGATTTGGATTAGTGCTGTGTTAGATGAAGTCGTGAAGGAAATTGGAAACAAGAGGATCTTTGTGTTGTCTGTTTTAGGCATTCAGAGCACTGGAAAATCCACAATGCTCAACGCTATGTTTGGACTCCAGTTTGCTGTTAGCGCAGGGCGTTGTACCAGAGGGGCATTTATGCAGCTAGTCAAAGTATCCGAAGAGATCAGCACAAATTTTGACTACATTCTTGTGGTTGACACTGAGGGACTACGAGCGTTAGAGCTTGCCGGGAAAGCAACTATCCACCATGACAATGAATTGGCCACATTTGTCATTGGATTAGGACACATGACCTTGATCAATATATTTGGGGAGAATCCCTCTGAAATGCAAGACATAATCCAAATTGCTGTGCAGGCCTTGTTAAGAATGAAAAAAGTGAAACTGTCTCCCAGCTGTGTGTTTGTGCATCAGAATGTTGGAGATATCACAGCCGGAGAAAAGAACATGGAAGGTAAGAGACGTCTGCAAGACAAACTGGACGAGATGACACAATTAGCAGCCAAAGAAGAAGACTGTGATGCAAAGTCCTTTAGTGATGTCATTTCATTTGACATACAGCAAGATGTGAAGTATTTTGCCCAGCTCTGGGAGGGCAGTCCACCCATGGCCCCTCCAAATCCCTGCTATAGTGAAAATGTACAAGATCTAAAAGAAACCATTCTCAGAAAAGCCTCAATATCAAAAGGTATGACGTTCTCTGAATTCAAAACACGGGTCTCTGATCTATGTAATGCATTGTTGAATGAGAACTTTGTTTTCAGTTTCAAAAACACATTAGAGATTGCTATGTACAGGAAGTTGGAGACTGAGTATGTTAAATGGACCTGGAGCCTAAGCGAAGCAATGCTGCACATTGAGAACAAACTGCACAACAGAATTGAGAACGATATCCTAGACACTATTGAGGAGAGATTTCTGATGACAGAAATGAAGGCCACACATGATGAGGTTGAGAAAACAATGAGCCTCTACTTTGATGAGCACAGAGACAAGGAAATGCTAGTGCAGTGGCGAGGAAGGTTTAAACTCAAAATCGGTAATGTTCACAATGACCTTGTGAAAGAAACACAAAAAAAATTGAATGATCTAATTCAGCAAAAGAAGACGAGGAAAAAGCTGGATGAAAGGAAGGTACACTATCAAAATACCCTCTTTATGAGGAGCAAAGAACTTGCCTTGAATCTGAAGCAACTGCAAAAAAGTGAAAAAGACCTGAAGAAAGAGTTTGATAGAATGTGGGAAGGCTGGCTGCCAGAATTGACATCAGATCTACCTCGTGTGGAGGACTGTGATATTTGGAAGGATATTGTGAACGTTCTGAGTGAGAACCATGAGGAAGCTTTGCTGAATGTTCAGCGAAAACTGGATGATTATAAAGACATCAACTGTAGGGGTGAATTTTCAAAGTATGTTATACGAGGACCTCAAAGAAAAGAGTCTGAAGAACAAGCAAACCAGAAAAAAGAGCCCAGTACTTGGGGAAATTTTTTTGGGAGTGTTATGCAAAAAATTGGCTTGGCTAAGGAACACTTCAAGACCGATGTTTTGACAGATGCTGATCAACAATCTATAAAGTCCCTTATTCAAAACATTCACAAAGACACTGACGAAATCATTAAGAACTATTCACGTCAGGCAATGGGCTACAACAAGACATACATTAAAGCTATAGCAGCTTCAGTTAGACAAAAAGTGCATGATTATGAGATAAAGGAAATGAAGGGGCATTTTGCCTTCAAAAAGACATTCACAATAGATCTTCTTCTGTCTGTGTGTGATGTTGCAAGCACAAAATTTTCTGAACTTCATAGAAAATTCCAGAAAGATAATGATGGCTTCATCTTCTTGGAGAATCAGAGAGGCCAGTTTTACAATGTCTTTAAAAATTTCTGTCTAGGGGCAAAATCCTCTGCTGTGCTTGCAGATTTCATATGCAGCAAACTGGAGTTGTCCATCAGTCAAGCTGTGTATGACCAAACTGCCATTGATTTGGCCACTGAAATGCAATGTAATCTTCCCGCTTTAAGTGGGAACAGGCTTAACCTTGAAAGACACATTCTCCTCTCTCTAGCAGAGGAGGAGAATTTTAAGATGTTCATAGAGTACATTCACAATCCAAAGCAACACTTCAAAAAAGTCATAACTCAGCAGGTTGAGAAATATATGGCAAATGTAAAAAGTCCAAAACTCCTAGCAAAGATTCAAGGAAACTTGAAACACAAGATCAAGTGTGTCAGCAGATGCTGCAAGATCAGCAACAGAGAAAGTCAAACAGCGGGGAAATGTCAACATGTGGCTGAGCATATTTTCTGATGAGCTGAAAGATGAGTTGAAATTTGCAGAAAAGTCTTGTGCTGATGCATCTGAGATCACTGATTTTGATTTTCTTGAAGAGGTTGTTTGCAAAGGCCTTCAAAAAATTAAGGACAAACTCAGTAAAGATTTCAGCAAACTCTCCCTCCTTAAAGCTGACCAGTTTCGTAGAAGGCCTGATGAAATTTTGAATCAACATTTCTGCAAATGTTGTTGGGTTCAGTGTCCCTTCTGTAAAGCAATCTGTACCAACACCCTGGAAGACCACACAGGCACTGATCACAGTGTCCCATTCCATCGTGCAAATGGATTAACTGGGATGGAGTTTCAGAGGAACAACAAATCTCTGTGTAAGTTTCTGCACAACTGATGTAGCAAGTAATGGATCGTTTTATCCATTACAAGACAGTGATGAGCTATTTCTATTTAAAGAATATCGAAAGGCTGGAGGAAGATTTGCAGAATGGTCCATTACTCCAGACCACTCTGAGCTACCATACTGGAAGTGGTTTATGTGGCGATTTAAAGGTGACTTGGAAGAGTACTACAAGAAAACATTCCAAGGATGTGGACAAATGCCTGAGGAGTGGGGTCGGTACACTAAAGAGGATGCCATGAAGAGCTTAGATGTATACATGTTCTCTAACATGAGTACTTAGTTGCCATCTGCAGCTGTCACTAACTTGTCTGTTATTACAAAATAATTGATTATTATAGGTCTTTAACTACTTTCAGCCACAGGGTAGTGTTGTTAGTAATGCAGTAAAGATAAACATTTAGACACAAAGACTGTTTTGCTGATGTTATTGTATGTTGTTGTACACCATTGCTGTACACCATTGTCACTGATTACTTTGCTTTTGAATATTGGTCAAGGGAAAAGGTTATGATTTCTCACTGTTTCCCTTTTGTAAATCAAGAAAAGAAATTGTATTTCATATTATTCTCCATAAATAAAGATTTGACTTGCAAAGCCCATTTCCATAATGCAATTTTAAACCAATGTGAAAATGAGGGGCCTAATATTTGAAAAGCCTGGATTGTTATAGTGTAGCTCTAAAGAGAACTTTGACTGTTGACTTGATAACTACTGAAGTGGTGCAGTCAAGGGGGCCAATAGTGTGTTTCAAAAACTCTTATAATGGGTCAACACATACAGACAGTATGAAAAACATTTTTATTTAGGATATTTATTTGGCCAGTGTTAGGAATATATTTACCAATACCTCTGCAGGTGCTATAAAATATCACACATTAGCCGACATACAATAAACAGCCATCTTTGCTGTTTTTTAAAAGTACATAAAAGTTCAGTTTAATTGTGTCAGTACACAAGTGTCATGTTTTAAGAGATCTTCATGTTATACAAGTGTTGTGATTGTGTGCAGTATATCTGGGTTAAAAAATAACTTATAATGAATCAATCAATATATGATTTGCATTGAGACTGTTTAGAAAGTATGTCAGTAAAATGTCATGCATATTCAGATATACTGTAGAGTTCATTTGGTCAGTGAGTTTTAGCTTTAGTTCCAGCAAACCTCTTCATTTGTGTTCATGGGGCAAAACCCCTTCATTAATATTCTCCTTTCAGTCTGATACATATCATTTCACCCCAAAAGGGGAACGATTACCAGATTAAAGTAAAAGTATGTGTACATACAACAATATATGATACGCATCAAGTACAGAATGCTTTTCCTCATTTGACCTTCCTCTTGACCTACCATGAAAAGGCAGTCAACCTCATTGTGCACGAGTCATTGGTAATGTGGACTGGTAACACTCTGTGAGCACATGAGTCTTGTTCCTTTATTTGCTAACAAGCTTGCCTTTCTACTTTGAACACTGAGAGGTAAATGTTTAGTATTGTGATGTTTCCTATGGCATCATGGCCTTACGTCCTCTTGCTTTGTCTTCAGTTCACAAGGAAAGTGTTTTATTTTGCAGTGTGATTTGAATACTGTTGTCTCATTTTACACATTATTTCCAGTTCTTATGCTTTATAAAAACTTCCAATATATGTTATTTAAAAAAGAAACACACAAGGATGGATCTGGTATAGTTTAGAAAACCTTCAGTCCTCAGGCCACTTCCTGGTATCAGATGCAATTCCATATGTTCTCATTGGAGAACACCTTATACTTTGTGTCAGTGACTTTTCCTATTAATGGATGAGCATATGTATCTTATATCTGTATTGGATCCACACAAAAAATAATTTCATGGGACCTCCATGCTTTTAGTCTCATGTGCACCGGTTGCACTGGCTACTAGCCTAAGTATTCCAGTCTGTTTCAAGATCGTTCCTTTAGACTTTTATCTCTTCATCTTCGTCTGGATAGGTGCATGACTCTGTCCCATGACTGATGGGAGAGCAATATGGCTCCTCACTGCCATGTTGTCTCCCTTTCATCTGACTGCCACCTCCATAGTGACGAGAGAGGACGTCCACAGCCCGCTTAAACCGACCCGCTTCGATGGCAGGCTCCTCCCGTGCAGGGGACCACAGAGAAGCGTCTGGAGTGGCTCTGGCTGAGCCGTTGCCGTTCACCTCGTCTCCGTTGGGCGTCTCGGAGCCCCACTCTGGGCTGCGTGAGCGCCCCCGGCTGTTGTAGGGCGAGTCCTCAGCACTGCTGCCTGTAGGGTACCGGACAGGACTCTCTGCGACTGATTCAAACACAGAGCTCTGCTCCTCATCCAGCTCACTATCGTCGTGGCTTTTGTCCCAGCGGTGGCTGGTGGCGAGGCTGTTCGTGGGGCTGTCAATCATTCCCAGGACCTCGCTCATCAGGGAGGGGCCCAGGTCAACTGTAAAGGAGGACAGCGAGTCTGACCGTGTCAGGCTACTGTTGTCCGGGAGAGATCCACGGCGGAAGTCTGGGGATAGTGTTCCGTAAGAGTCCTGAGACGGTTTGTCATGGCGAGACAGGCGGGGGAGAGTGACAAAGCCAGACTGTAAACCTGTAAGACAAAAAAGGAGGCCAAAATATTTAGGTTTTTTTTTTTTTTGCTGTATGTCCATAAAACAATCTGTCAATCTTATTACCACAGATTTTGAAAGTCTTGGATAATGGATAACCATAACTGGATAATGTGCAGTCAACTGATGTAGCACCTCCAATTCTTAAAGGATATTTCTGAGGTAAATTAACCCATAGCCCTATTGGTTGAGGTCATTGAGGGCTGTCTGAAGGAAGAAGAACAAAAAAATTTGATATGAATTTGAGAAACCACACATACAGTAGCATTAACTGATACAGAACTGAAACTTGCCCCATTCAACCAATATTAGCTACTGGTTCACAAACAGTGTATGTTTTACCAAATTTTGTTGTTCTTCTTGAATCCCTGAATTCTATCGACAGCTATGGGTTGATTTCCTTTAAAATGACTTGAGTTGCCGACCCTATTTAGAATACATGCAATCCATCAACTGCAGATTTTGTTAAAATGAAATAAAACAGTGCATGGCAATGTCACCAGCTTTGAAGATGGTGAAATGCAACTTTTGACCATGCTGTGATTCTGCTGTCTGTCCAAACTAAACAATAAATAGCAAATAATCCAAAATGTACATGTATCTACATGTATGGGTGAGAAATACAGTGCTCACTAAGGCTTTCTAGCCAGTAGATGGCACCATGAAGCAAGGCTGATGAGACTGGGTAGGACGCAAGACATTCCACAGCACCCTGATGACTCAGTGGAGCTGAATGCTGTCTCAAGGAGGCGTCTGTAAATATACCTCAGGGGTATGTTTTTACACAATGAGCAATAACCATTGAATGACAGGGAGAAAGGTAAATGGGAGAATAAAACAATAAAGAAACAAATGCAATGGGCTCCACAGATGGAGTGAAACATGATTATAACTCCTAACTCAGTGCTAGTAAATTACCTAATTTCCTTAGCTTTCCCTCCCACGCACATACCCAGTCCCTCACCCTTTCATTCCCCCACACCAGGCAGGCCCTACTGAGCCCTCTCTTTGGGGTGAATTCCTTTTGCGTTGAGTAAGGATCCTGGAGACTGGGGGAATTCCAGACATCCCACAACCACTATCTCTCTTTCTCTCTCTCTCTCTCTCTCTCTTGCTCCCTTTCTCACACAGATACTCCCTTTATAGCACTGTGGTATTATGGGGCCAGTGGGTGTGCTGTGGATGTTTTTATATAGCACCAATGAGCAGTACTACATTTACACATCATGGATTTACACACAGGAAAAAGCCCACGTATTGTCAGCTGTTTGTGTTTGGTGTGCTTGTATGTTTGTGTATGTGTAAAGAGAGAGAGAGAGAGAGAGAGAGAGAGAGAGAGAGAGAGAGAGAGAGAGATCACGGGCAGAGTAATGTACTTGTATGTGGGTGTGCGTGACTCCTTAGCGCAGTGATTGTATACAGGTGTTGCCAAGGTGATTTTTAGATGACCGAGAAACAGGCAGTGTTTGTTTGGTTGTGGGAAAGGAAATGACACGGTGAGCACACAGGGGAATAGGAGGATGCTGACAGAGGTGGAGAATACAAGTCTTGGGGGAGTTTTAAAAGTGTTTGTAAACATTGTTAAAGCACAGACATTTGTATGATTTAAACACTTGCATTTGCAAGCCTACTGGCATTTTTCTGTCCCTGATGCGGTTTCTGGGGTTATGAGCTATTTCAGGGCTGATCCCTCCTATACTTTTGCTTAGTTAGTTGTTTGGCACTTGCCCTAGTGAAACTGCATCCCATCCTTTAGTAAACAGCAGGGGTTATAGTAGGCAACTCCCTGTTGTGTGTGTGTGTGTGTGTGTGTGTGTGTGTGTGTGTGTGTGTGTGTGTGTGTGTGAGCATGTGGAGTGACAGGACATGAGTCAAGTAGAACAAAGTCTGCTTTGTTATTTAATTGCTGGGGAAATAACCAACGATAGTTGCTTTATCATCAAATTATCAGCAATTATAAGTGTCACCACCACCATCACCACCTGTGTGTCTCTTACCGTAGGAGTAGAAGGAATCCGCAGGTGAGCTGAGGGAACTGGGGAAGAGGTTCCTCTGCACAGAACCGTTGCCTAGGTCCACGTTGAGCTGCGGCAGGGAGATGGCATTCTTGATGATGGGTGAGATAGGCGGAGGTGGCAGCGAAAAGTCCCTCGAGCCCCCTCGCATCCGTGGCGGTGGGACCTTTCGGACGTGGCGCAGGGTCCGGGAGAAGAAGCGGGTGGTCTTGGTTGAGCCTGAGGGCGAATCGGGGCTCCCTGCTCTAGCGCCACCGCCACCACTACTTCCACCGCCGCCACCACCGTGGTTGCTGAGGAACGAGGTGTCACCAAAGACATCACCTCCACGCCCCACGTGCATGGTGTGGCGGAAGTCACCCAGCGGTGGGCTGATCATGTCCACCGAGAGGTCGCTCTTGAAGCGCCGCTTGCTCTGCGAGCCTGACACCAGGCCCTTAATCCCTGGAAGTTTGCCCAGACTCATGGTGACAGAACCAGTTTATATAGATATATCTTTATCACTCTGATCCTCCAGGGCACTGATCACACCCCTTTAATTCCACAAAGGATGCAAAAAGTCAACTTTTGTCTCAAGGAATGTGACAAAAATCCATACAGTGTTTGGGTCAAATACACCCCCAATACTTCTGAGTTCCCTGGAAAGCAGATCATGCAGCTGAAGTGCAAAGTCCACTGTTTGAGTCTTGTGCAGTGATTCAAAGAATCAAAATGTTGCTGCTTCTCACACTTTAGACAGTAAATGGTGTCAAAAATGTCAAACAAGATCAAAAGTTTGTATGTACTGTAAGGTTGGAATTATCTGTGTCATACACAAACCTTTTTTTTGTAGGGAGAGAAAAACTTGTATGATTGAGGCAACCAAAGACCACAGAGCTGTCATCTATATCATTTGAGGATGTGTGAACAGATTGAGCTGTGGACTGATTGAGCACTCCACTTCAAGTCAGAGCTTACGCTGAGTTAAATGGATCTCAGCACGTTATAAACGCACTGAATGGCACTGCCAAGAGGCTGTAATCATGGCACCTACAAAGTCTCTCTCCCCCCTCCACATAAGTACCTCAGCTCACCCAAATTGCTTGTTTACCCGTCAGAGAATGCAACTGAATGACAATTTCAGCAATTCGTCTAAATGTTGCCTTTTATGTAGACCGCCACAGTGTCCTCAAGCGAACAGAAAATCAGAATTACCGTTGCGAGATCTCTTCAAGGCCTTATTTACAAACAAACATCCCTCCTGTCTAGACACTAATCACTCTGCTTACATTTTACAAGCGCCTTGTGAAACAAGAGTCAATATTTTAGCACTCTATGCAAACCTCATAAACATTCTTTCCTAAATGTGCTGCCTCTGAGGTAAGACTGACTGCTGGTATCATAAAATCAATCTGTCAATCTGTCTTCTATCAACTTTTCAATAACCCAAGAGACTTAAAATGAATTTTAAAAGATGAAAGTTCAAAATCAGAAGGTAAGAATACCACTTCTATTGCTTAAAGGCACTGAAGCCAGTTTAGGAGACACACCAACTACATATGACACACAGAAGCTGCTAACCCTAAATCTATCTTAAAGCCATGAACGGTGTAAAGACGTCAACATGTCAGCTAGATCATCTGACCTACCTGTTCCAATTTGCTATAGGCATGTAAAAATGTGCTAAACGTCTAGAATATGTGACTGGTAGCTATGCACATAATATAGGTTAAAAGCATATAAGCATCTACAATCAACAGTCAGCTTCAGTATCCAAAAAGTGGTTCTGTAGAATCTCCTTTGGAAATCATATGGAGAAACAGAGATTTGGTTCTTTTGGAAGGCACTCAGTTGTCAGTAGCAGCATTGAGCGGGATGAGACCACCGTTTTATCCCAGAAGGGGTCACAAAATTCCACAAGATGTCCAGACGTTGCTCTTGGTCCTCAGAATTGAAACCAACAATCTTTTATCCTTTGTTGTTAGTCCTTGGCATATAGATCCACATCGAAGTCCCCAAACATGAAAATCATTCAACTTAATCTGTAATGGAAAAAGACGAATATTTGGCGAAGAAAACAGTTAATTGGTGTGGCGTAATCTGTCACACTAATTTGTCTGTATCTTCTGAGAAAAAGAGAGCTTCTTTGGGATTGGACACCTTCTGGATTAGTGGGATTAGAATTCCCCACCCCTCCCCTCTCTTGCTCGCTCTCTGTATCTCTCCGTCTTGCTCGCTCTTTTGCTCTGAACAACTCCAATCCACTTAGCACCCTGTGTCCCAAACTTGAGCACAACCCTCTTCAGTGTGTCAGATCTAATATCTACGAGTGAGAGAGACAGAAACAGAGAGAGAAACAAAGAAAGGGTTAAAAAAACTCAGTCTTATGCAGTGTAGTTTTATCACATTTTTCAAACCACAGGATAATCTCAAATTCTCAGATAAAAGAGAGAATATTTGGTGTAATCACTATATGTGTCATGGAAGTTTGCAAAACCCTGCTGCAAAGGCTAAGTGTTCTTAACTCTTCCCCACTCTACTGTACATCGACAGTCAAACAAACAGTTATCCCCCCCCCTCCTCCTCTTTTCCTTTCTTCATCTGCCTGTTGATCTACCAGTGGGGCCCCACTCATGTCCAGAGCCTCTCCTGGAGTGAGCCTGGCTAAGCCCCACGTGGCCACAGAGCATCCCAGAGGATTAGTGTCAGAGCAAGTCAGAGTGATGGGGCCACCGAAGAGCCTTACAGGCTGCGTGGGCCTGCTTGCCAGTGGAAAGGCCATCAGGTAACCCTGTATCTCTGGCTCAAAGTTAGGGGGGAGTGGTGTGGGGAAGTCAGGGGTGGAATTTGGTGTGGCGACTGGCCTTTTGCTGTGATCCCCAGGACTAGTTAATGATTCCCCTGCCCTGTCCTCTGATTAGGGCCCTGATGCTGGAGTGGAGAGGAGTGGAGTGGCGGCCAGGCTATACATCCATGTGTTACTGATTGCTGTGGAATGGTGGCTAGACATAGTGATGGATGTGCAGGCATTCAACCACATCCACTTCTGTCTGCCTGATATGTGTCATATGTAGCCTATGCAACCTCTGTCTGTTTTTTCCCTCTGTATGCAATAGTGAGTTTTATGCAAACTTGAGCTCAACAACATAGGAGCCATTATAGAGCCAAATGAGAAGATGGTCAATACTGAAAAAGCTCTAAACTAGGACATACATGCAGATGCACATGTTGTTTACTTCGTAATTGTCTTTGCATGTACCTGTAAACAACCTAAACATTGCTGGCAGGCTGTGGAGACGTAAGCCTGTGCTGGCAGTGTAATGGGAACAGCGTGTGGGGGAAATGCCACCGGACGCTCTCCATTACAGCCATCAAATAAAAGAACCAAACGCCTCTGATTGGAAACACATTGCGCCTCTGCTTTCATTTTGTTTTGTTTTGATTCGATTTGTTTTGTTGTCTTCCTCCAAATCCTCTCTTTCTCTGTGTCTTTCACTGCATGTTTTCCATGCAGTGGCATTTGAGGGCTCACTGAAGTGGATGGCATGATTGGCAGTGCCATGCTGAGCCTGAGGCCATCGGGTCTGAATCTCTTTGGCCACAGTGGCTCAGCATGCTCGCTCTTGGATTCTGGGTTCCTTTGGTAGGGACTGAGCTGCCATTTCAGGGAGCTCTAGTGGGTTGTGGGTTTGAAAGTCGTTCGCTGTTTGTCAGCATCAACAAGTGCTACGTGGCTCCGGAGCACTAGCCAAAAGGCTACAGCCTGCTTGTGTGCGTGTGTATGAGACAGAGGGAGAAAAAAGTTGACTGTGTTTGCCTGTGTGTGTATGTGTGTGTGTGTGTGTGTGTGTGTGTGTGTGTGTGTGTGTGTGTGTGTGTGTGAGTGTGTGTGTGTCCTAGCCTAAGTCATTTTCAGTATTGACCATCTTTCCATTTGACTCCATAATGGCCCCTGCGTTGCTGAGTCCAGCTTTGCTCCTTTGGCCTCCTCTCACACTCTTCAAAGTCATGGAAGGGACCAGAGGACAAACAGTCCAGATAAGGCTTCATTTTTCACTTGGCCCCATTGCCTCAGTTCAATGGCCATGTCTGAGGGCTTCCATTTCAAGAAAAACACTGCAACATTGCAACACTGACACATAAAATCAATCTTCTCCCCCACTCACTTCAGCTATTTACTCAACCTCCATACACCCTAAGTGGCAACCCTTATTCCACCTCTTGCTCAACTGCTAGCAATCTCCTAGCGGTTAACTATTCAAAGTGACAAACAACACCCTCTACGTCCTGTTTGCATTGTACCTATCTGAGGATATATTAATACCCTTGACAGAATGTTCAGCGTCTGAGGGTGCGACTGTATTTCTGTAAACATTGCATAGGAAGTAGTCGGTACTAGAAGCTATTTCAAGGACTTTGACCACAAAGTTGATGACAAAAGGAAGCCATGGGCTCCCCACACATGACATTTCCCCGACATCAACAGCCTATTCACATCCCTATCAGAGAGACAGGAGGGTATGCGATGCATCGTTTAATCAGGGCCAGGGTCTATAATTACATTCAATGCATTTTGCAGAAACAGTCTGGTAGCTGGTGGAAGTTGCTGTATATATTATTGCTGACTGATCTTAGATCAGTGAGCAGGGTGTACTGTATGTGTCTCTCTGCATCTCTCTGACCTGAGACACTGGCAGGACTCCAGCACAGTTGCTCTGACAGATCACTGGCAATAGCACAGTGACCAATTGATTTGGATGTGCACTCAAAAACTAATGGAAATGTTTGGGGAGGTTGGAGATGTAGGCTCTCAGGAGAGAGCTCTCCATAGTTATTTCTCATATCCTGAGAAGGAAACACAGTACTTGCAGAACACAATCCATCACAATGCTAGTAAATATTTTAAAGTAGACATCCTGTTATTATCCAGATATTAATGCAAACTTTGTTACTTGCTTCCCCTCCCTGGAAAGTTTTGATGTACACATACTTCACGCGCATTAAGTGCTGAAAGTTATTCTACAATGCTCTGCAAAACTTGTAATAAAACGTGTCATGCCATGGATTACTTTACTAGCCTACTACATTTTCTTTGAGCCGATATTTTATTTTGACTGTCTCAGCAGTAGCCTACACATAGTCTACCCACGCAGCTCAAATGCACTGCTAACGTGAAGATTCGCACAAAATCACTCAGCGACACGCACACAGATCTTTGCACGCCTATCATTAGAAGACTACCAATAGCTTCATTGTATTGCTGATGATACAGTATCTATTCAAATGTCACTATTGTTTCAGTGAAAGTTTAATAGGAAAGGAAAATCAAATTACACTGACAAAACACACAAATGAAATTGACAAAAAATATGTTTAGCCTACTGGACAGAATGCATCTAAAAATTCACTAGATTACAACATCCTGTCTTTGCATCTTAAATTGTAATCGCATAACGACAAGCTTCTATACAGTTGATTTCAGGCAAAAATGAACTTACCTAAAAATAGTGTAAATATGAAGAAAAAAAAGTCTTCTGTGAGAATAGGGTATAACGGTTTGTTTCGCTCCGTGCAGGACCAAGTGATTTTGTTTGGTATGCAGAGCTTTGCAACTCTTGAGAAATTGAGTAGCGAATGAGGGGCGGTCGGTGGCAAAGCGACAGAACAGTTGTCAAATCAGCAGACTTGGCTGTCGAAGTGAAGTCTGCTCATGCATAGCTACACGAACTCTTCAGCATTTGTGGATGCTGTTCCATAGCATGTCATGATGTTTGAAAGACTAGATTTTTTTCTCTTTGCTATTTTTAGTAAACCAGTAAAAACAATTCGGTCTATAAGTCATTGTTACAAGTCTTACGGTTTTAACGATTTGATGTGGCAATCAAGTTATTTTTAATTAAAAAAAACCAACAACAACCTGCTTGATCCTGACTTTAGAAAAAAAATGCATCGGGATTATTTTGGGAATTGACACAAGGAGCATGAACATTCCAACAGGATGCGACCTTGGCTGAGATGAATGAGAATCCAACGTGTGCCAGTAAAATAGTTTCCAAATTCCTGTGTAGTTAGAGATGAGGCTAATCTTGTAAAAATCCTTGACCTCCCACCACCCAGCCCAATGGTTGCTTCACAGCTGATGGGAGTTGGAGGCCATGGGGGGTTACAAAACCTGACCTGTCCAAGCTCATCTTCATGGAGGGGTGTTCACTCTCTCTTGATTGGCATAGACTTCCAATGAGGCAACATCGACACTAACACCATGCAACAGGCAACCAGTCTGTCATGACTTGGACAAAGCTCTTTGTGTTTAATCCTTTGATTGCAATTGATTGAATGTTAGGTTGGTAAATCACAATAGAGCAAGCTAATCTATTCTGAAAGGATGTAAAAACACAGACCAAAAAGCGGTAGTTAAAATAATTCCTGAAATTTGAGCCAGATGTAAGCCTAGCTCATGTTTCATTGCGAGAATATCACACTGCCTAAATATGTGCCCTATAATCCTTACAAATATGCAATATATTTGTATAGGGCAATGCTTTTAACCCACATTGTCAGGATCTGACGCCACAGAGACAGTGGCTCCCACTGCAACAAAACCAGTTGTCAATGTCTAGTCCCAGAAAGTGTAAATTAGTATTAATATGACTGATACAAATACTACAGAAATTGTTCTCTCTCTCTTTCTCGCTCTCTCCAAACTTTACGCTCATCTTGTTTTCTTCATTTTGTTTTCTCCTCACTCCTCCCCTTATGTTGCCCTTTCCAACCCATTCCAAAGAAAACAGGCGAAAGTACTCCAGCTATTTAAGGAGATTAAAAAAAAAACAGTTTGTCTTTGGAATTTGGTCAGAAATCAGACCCAAGGAAGTCAAAGACCATAGTCTCCTCTATAGTCCTTTAGGCTACTCTTTCCACCTTTCACTTTGTTAAATCAGATTAGATTTCAGTCTTATGCTGTGATTACCTGGCACGCAACACCTTCAATGGCAGGATTAAGGGTCTGAACTGAATCAGTGGACAGTATAGCAGCCACACTGCATATCTTTTACTCTAGGAGCAGCCTGTCTTTGTCATCAAACTTCTGCTTTAGGTTTTCACACTAAATTGGTTCTCATGCTAAACAGTAATAGTAAAAGCCAGCTCCTATTCTTGCTCTCTCTCTCTCACTCTCTCTCTCTCTCTCTCTCTCTCTCTCTGTCTTTCATTTTGCTCAGTCCTTTTTTCCGTCTCCCTTCTCTGCTTTCCTTTCCTCTCACTCCAGTTCTGTCTTCCAGCAGCTGCCAGCTCTTCCTGGTGTGGGCGTAAGTGAAACCACAGGCACACCCACGGACCTCAAAGCCATCAGCCAGAGTATTTTTGCAGGCCTCAAAACCCTCGTCTGGCCTGGCAAAGAGAGGGGAGACCCAGAGAGCCATGGTCTGCCGTCGATTCAAGCATGCAAAAAGTAAACAGACTTAACACGTTTACAGAAGATCATGCTTGGCACATGTAGACTGCAAGGGGTCAAGTGAGACATGGTAAAAGACTTTACTAACAGTTCAGGGATCTGACTTGCAGTGTCCACTGCTGGTGAGTCCTGCAGTGAAGTGACTCTCTACTGCCTGTAAACTCACTGAGAGTCTCTTTAATAAGATGTCAGTCTACGGTCACCTAACACTGTGCTTTTAACTGCTTACTATGCAACAGCAATGGGAACCAATTTTCTTCACTCTCACTAATTACTAAGTCCATTGACTTGGAGTAAATGATGATGACAGGCATCATGAATAGCCTAGAAGTACTTCATGGGTAACTATAGAAATGGGGAAGAATGGCATGGCCAGGCCAAGGATGTGCCTGATGACTATTTATTTCAAGGAAAGTAGACAGCAGAAAAT